>JAVLUX010000012.1:30224404-30346904 GCA_032164185.1 Moxostoma hubbsi
AGTTTTTTTTTTTTGTACTTTATTTTTTAAATGTCATATTTAAACAATAGACATCCTCAAGGCCAAATCTCACACTTTGTTGAGCAAGTGAGTCAGTCACCTGTATGGAAAATTAGGAACTCTCTTTTTTTTTTACTATGCATGACCTCATTTGCATATATTTTCCATGTAGCATATTGCCATCCAGCACATATAGGTAACAGAAGTTAAAACACAATAGAGCTGCATAGTCCTAAAACACGGAAGAGGATTAGTATTTTCTCTATGTTTTTGAATACTAAATAAGGACAGCTTTATTATGTGAGCTTCTGCGTTTGACTAATGTACAACTGTTGCAGTCCTAAACTTGCTAGCAACCTAGTTTATAAAGTATATTCCAAAAAGATTTATGCATTTAAATTTCACAACAATATGTTTTCAAATAGAATTAAGTAATCTTTAACCTAATAAAACTTTCAAATGGAAATATTTTATGTTTCATGAATTTAATTTTGTTAACAAATTTAATTTGGAATTTTGTTATGAAATTTAAATGCATCAATATTATCAAAATAGGCTAAATTATTATAATTTTTTTTTTAGTGTATGAAAGTCAAGTGTAGCGTTAGTTCGGGCAGGTCACGCGAATCAAGCTCGCAATCAGCTGATCATGTTGTCTACCAATACAATTGAGATGCTTATAAGAGCGGTTCTATTTAAATCCTCCATATTGGTAGTGCTTTAGATGCCTTTTCATTACATGGATGCAAGTTGCAAGTCAAGTCATTTTTATTTGTATAGCGCTTGACACAACACACATCGTTTCAAAGAAGCTTTAGAGAAAATCATGCATTAACAGAAAATTAAACTGTAATGTCTATAAAGTCCTAGAGTCATCATTGTGTAGTTTGATTAAATATGATTGTAAATTGTGTATAAAAATAAATAATTAAATAATAATTGTATTTAGAACCCCAGTGAGCAAGCTGAAAACGACAGCGGTAAGGAGCACAAAACTCCATAAGATACTGTAAGAAAACTATCTAGGCTCACTGTTGGGCCCAGTTCTCCTCTGGCTAAACCACATGAATATAATGCCAATATTGCTTAATTATGTGTAGTGCAAGTCATGGTTTAAAATTTGTAAACTAATTAATTGTTAAGGGCCAGTGTTTAAAGAAATATTTTGTATGAACTGAAAAATTAATGACTAATTTCTTCAAAGTCCATCCTGGATTAACTGCAGAAGTTCACATAGATGCATTGTCCTTTGTTAGTTGGCTGATGAAGGCTTTGTTGGCAATTAATTGATAGTCTGTGTATTAAATTTTAAGAGTGTAGTCCATCATTGGATCAAGGTGATGCAGGCAGAGATCAGTGAGGTGCAACGCAGTTCATCCGGCATGTCATTTCGGGGTCCATCCTAAATCCAAGGTTCAGGCAGTGGCATATGAAGTATCCAATGTTTTATGGTTGGAGTTGGCATCAGTTCATCTTCTAAAGTCCATCGTAATAGACTGAAGTGATGTCTGGCTGGCACTGACTGCATTTAGTCATCATTACTCAACGACACATAGCAGTCGAGTCCGACACCAAGCAGGAATTGAGCTATATCTGGCCGGCTCTTGAAACCTCGGCATATGAAGGTGTAAATACAGAGAAGGTGTGCTACGCTAAACAACGAGAGGCAATTCAGCACTGACTGCGCACTCTCGTTTTTGAGGTGCGCTATCATTGAGACTGAGTCTAACTCCATGCTGAGAAAAGAGATGCTCTGAACTGGGGAGAGCTTGCTCTTTTCCCAGTTGACCTGAAGCCCTAGACGGCTGAGGTGCCTGAGCACCTGGTCACTGTGAGCGCATAGTGCCTCTCAAGAGTGAGCTAAGATCAGCCAGTTGTCGAGGTAGTTGAGTATAGCGGGGCAAGGGCAGCCTCTGCGACCTTCACGAAGACACTAGGGGACAGGGACAGCTAGCGCAGCATTTGAGAGCATAAGCCAAGCTCTGCGCGAGGGGCACTAAGGGGATGATCGTTTTTGACATTCCCGGTGGGGCTTTGCAGCGGTGGGGAGTAGATAGTGTTGCATCGGGAGGCAAAGTTGCATCCTGAGGCATGTGAGCTGAGAAATAACTCAAAGCACTTACCTCCCTCCGTGTACCAGGCAGGGGGCGGGTTAGTGACTGAGGAGGAGGTCCTACTGAGGCATCCTCTGGGCTCTACAGTCGTGGGTGTGGAGGTGAAGTTTCTACATCCAGAGTGACACCTTGCCTATAAGGGTTTGATGCCGGGGCGCCGTGAGAAAGGCGTTTGCGGGCACTGGCTATGTGACCCAGGGGACAAGGAAATCGCTCTTTCATTGAAAATGTGGGTACCACAGCCTGCAAATGAAAATAATGAAACCAAGGATTCTTCTCCCGGCCCTCCACCGGGGGAAGGAGTGGCTTGGCTACCAGCTCCTGCGCGAACATCTCGTCCCTTGGGTGGTCCATCTCAGGAACGCTTGGGAGCTTTAAGCCAATTTTTCATTGGCCTCTTTTATATTCAGAGGTATCTGAGGCTTCCGAACGAAGCCCCTTGTGTCGCTACAATCGACACAATGTCGAGTGAGTGACAGAAGGGGAACTCTTTCATTTAAAAAGCACAATGAATGAGTTATGGGACTTTTCTACTGCACAGTACAACTCGACTCAACTCTGCTCGATTTTTGGGGGTTTTCCACTGTGGATAGTACCTGGTTCCTAGTACTTTTTTTAGTATAACCTCAGTCGAAGTTCCAAGCGAGCGGAGCCGATACTAAATGTGATGTCAAAACCTTCTAGTTTTAAAGTTAGTTACAGTGAGGGAAGTGTCTTTCAGGAAGTGTCATACATGGCCGCACAAGCCTACCACAGGACCAACCAACAGTGTAGTAAAAAGTAAAAAAAAAACCTTAAAAGTGACTACAGAGCCATCAAGGAAAAGTGTAAGTGGTTTGACTAAATGGATGCTATCTAGACCGGGAGGGAGGGAGAGTGCCCTGGCTAGAGTCCACGATGGAGGATGGTATGTGTCGGGTGCACAGGTTGTTTAGATCAGTTTTACTATCAGATATAATTAATAATTAATGTTTATTAATTATGAATTACTAATTAAATTAAATAATAGAATTGAATTAGTTAAAGTCTATCCTCGAGGCACCACTCTTTTACAAGAGAAAAATGATAGTAGGTGACTGATCAAGTCTCATAAAATTCTACCCTGAAGATTGAGTATTTTGATTGATAATCAAAATAATCAAAAAGCGGAAGAAGCTAGTCGAATTATTGCCATACAAATCCAACAGTAATCTGGTTACAGTTGGCTTCTAACAACAACAGTTTAACAATTCTGAAGTAATACAGGAGTTCTTGACGTGACAGAGGCTGGCTTAAACACAATATTCAAACAAACAACCAGGAGTACTTATTATAATATAACAAGATTTATTATAATCAAACAGCAATGAACACTGCCAATACTAGATGAATATAATACAAAAACATAAAATGGAAATCCTAACTAAATTGTTGAGCTATATGCTAGTGTATGTGTGTGTGTGTGCACGTGGGTGCGTGTCTAAGTTTGGTAAAAAAGACACAAAAGGGCGGACTAAACTCCACGTGTGGAACCAGTTTCAAAATGGAGGATCAGTTCCGACATTGAGAACTAATTTCAAAATGGCGAACTGAATTCAAAATGGAAACTAGTTTCAAAAAGGAGGATTAGATTGTAAAGGGCAGAGCCAACTATTATTTGAAGGTGTAGGGAAAGAAAGAGGGCTGGATCAGATCCAGAACAATAGAGCTTATACCACATATGGGTGGTAATGAGCAGACACACAAAGAAACTGAACGAAACAGGTGGGAGAATTTGAAAAACACCAGCCTGATTCGAACATAAACTGTGGTGCTGCTCGCTCTGTGAATTTCAGTGAGTGTGAGAGAGAGAACAGGGGCTCATGCAATTTAACAGATCTCTGGGACATTAGCACCTCAACATTGACTGGGCACGCTCGTTGGTGAGATGTGCTGACATTGAGACCGAGTCTAACTCCATACTGAGTAAAGAGATGCTCTGGACAGGAGTAAGCTTGCTCTTTTCCCAGTTGACCTGAAGCCCCAAACGGCTGAGGTGCCTGAGCACCTGGTCTCTGTGAGCGCATAGTATCTCTCGCGAGTGGGCCAGAATAAGCCAGTCGTCGATGGTAATTGAGAATGCGGATGCTGGCTTCTCGGAGCGGGGCAAGAGCTGCCTCAGCGACTTTCGTGAAGACGCGAGAGGATAGAGACATGCCGAAGGGGAGGACTTGTACTGATACACCTGGCCATCAAATGCGAACCGCAGAAAGGGGCGGTGTCGGGGCAAAATTGAGACGTGGAAGTACGCGTCCTTCAGGTCTGCCACTGCCGACCAATCTAGATGTTGAACGCAGATTAAGATGTGTTTCTGCATGAGCATTTTGAACGGGAGTTTGTACAATGCTTGGTTGAGAACTCGCAAGTCCAAGATCGGTCATAAGCCGCCGCCTTTCTTGGGTATGATGAAGTAAGGGCTGTAGAGACCCTTCTTCATTTCAGTTGGAGGGACAGGCTCTATCGCGTCTTTGAATAAGAGAGTAGCGATTTCCATGTGCAGGGACTTGGCATGTACGCCTTTGTCCTGGGGGGGGGGGGGGGGGGGGGGTTGGGGTGGAAGCCTGGCAAACTGAATTGCGTAACCGAGTCGGATGGTCCGGGCCAGCCAGCGAGACGGGTTGGGAGTGAGAGCCACGTGTCCAACTCCACGCTAGGGGCACCAAGGGGACGATTATTTTTGACATACCCGGCAGGGCGGAGCAGCGGGGCGGAGCAGGTAAAGCGCCATCGGGAGGCGGTGATGCGTCCCGAGGCTCTGGTGCTGAGAAGGACTCGAGCACTTACCTTGCTCCGCACACCCGGCAGGGGGCGGGTTAGCAACTGAGCAGGAGGAGGTCCAGGGGAGGCGTCCTCTAGACTCGACGGAACCGGCCGGGGAACAGTCATGGTGGCTGCTTCCTGCGGAGTGCTCGACGCTGGGGCTGAGAGCTGGGCCCGGGTTGAGGCGGAGCAGGGTGTTTCACAGCCGCAGGAGGATGCCCTCAGGGAGCAGATGGGGCATGGCCCATGGCGGCAGGCTTGTGGCGGGGCAGGATGTGAGAAGGCCTCCGTCTGCTTCACCGCTGAGGACTGCTTGGCAGAGTCGTCAACAGTGGCGCGGAATGGACGGAGCTGGGAGACGGGGGTGTGGGAGAAGGTGTGCCTTGTCTACCTCCCGCATTTCGACCAGGTCCAGTCCATAGATGCGTTTCTCGACCACAAGTGTGGCCATCGCCTGTACGAGTGTTTCAGTGCTACTGACCTCCGTGGCCCTGTGGCGCAGTTGGTCATCCAGTGCGGTTCCTGCAGCACATCAAGAACAGGACTACCCAAGGTGCAAGTTTTGAAGTGCCTTGGCCTGGCGTTGGTTGCAGGAAGGGCCATGGCGTGGAGGGTGGAAGCGGTCTGATACCGTTCCACCGCAAGGGTAGTGAGAGCGGAGGAGAGAAGAAGCCTTGGCTTTGCTCAACTCGTCATGCACGTCCGAGAAGAAAGGAAATAGTGTGGGCGTGGCTGTGAGCAGCGCACATGCCCGCGGGACCGATCAAGTAGCCCGGGATAGCATAGCGGACCTCCGTGCGTCAGGCTCAGGCTGGGCGAGCAGACCCGAAGGTGGCGGCCCAGGCGAGTCATCAGCATCAGACGCCGCTGTAACGCTCTCCGATGCAGCGGTGATGTCATCCAATTCTGAAGCAAGCAAGCGTGCCAGGGAGGCGGGCGGTTCGAGGGGGTTTACCTGGCGAACAGAGCCCGTCATTGTCCCCAAATCGCCTTCATCACCCGCAGCGCCTGCGTCAATCCCGTATGAAGGAGGCGAGGCGCGGGGTGGCTGAAGTGGCTTTCTCTCATTACAAAAGATACCTGCGCGACCGCAATGGTATAATGGCCATGTTCTCGCACTGAGAAGATGAACTATTGGAGAGAATCGCTCATCCCGAGCTCAGACGGGAGCAAGCAAGCGTGCCGGGGAGGCGACAGGTTCGAGGGGGTTTACCCGGTGAACAGAGCCCGTCATAGTCCCCAAATCGCCATCATCGCCTGCGGCACCTGCGTTAATCCCGAAGGAAGGAGGCGAGGCGCGGGGGGCAGCTGAAGTGGCTTTCTCTCATGACAAAAGAAAGCCGCGCGACCGCAATGTTGTCATGGCTATGTTCTCGCACTGAGAACATGAAACATTCATAAAACGCTGCCTGCTTGTGATTGCAGCCCAGGCACGCAAGGCAGCTTTTATGATGGTGAGAGGTGGGGAGAAATCACCGCATCCAGAAACTACACAGGGGAGGAAATGACATCTTTATTAAGACGTGTCCTGAAAAGGATGTTCAACGCCGCTGTGTAATGCTCTTTCAGAGAAAATCACTCTTTCAATGTAACTCTTTCAATTCTCTGTGCTGTCGAAGCGCCCAGGGGCAAACTGCACTGCTGTGCAGAGAAAGAGAAAGCCGCTGCAGTGCGCCAGAGGAACAGAAGCAGGAATCTGGTGTGTGTGACTCGCAGCTGGCTGCATACATGACCATCGGCTCTGAAGAAAATTACTGAATGAATGAGCGTATTTCCCTCGCCTTTGTACCTGTATGTCCGGGTATACTGTTCACCAACTCTCATTGGCCTTTTTTCATAGATCAGGGGCATGTTTGGCGCTCAAGAGATACCCCTAGTGTCGCTTCTTCGACACGACGTCGAAGTGAGTGACAGACGGGGAACCCCAATTTCCTGCCCACTTTTAAAATGTATTCCACAGTTACACCTCTACTAAAATAACACAGCTGAGAGTGATGAAAACTAACACTTTGCATGTGAGTATCATTTGAATATTTCATTATAGTTTTTCATTTATTTAATTTATCAAGGTTTGAAATAGTATTTAAAAAATTTATTAAATATGGTTTGCTGAGGTCTTACATTTGTGAATGGAAAGGCAGATGTTTTCCTGAGGTTAAGGTGTAGTGCCCAGCCTGATCTCATAAAAATTGTATTATGCACATGTTTCGCAGCAGTTTCTCAGTGAAATATCCAGCGAGGGGCACCAAAAGCAAGTGCAATGGTCTGGTAATTAGACAAAAAGTTTTTAATGAGTAAAACATATCTTCCTAATCTAAAACTTTAACCCACATCTAACCAATAGTGATCTAAAAGCAAATGAGATGTGAACAAAACAGACTAAACCAACCATTACCATAAACCAACACCTAAACTTCATTTGCCTTCTTTTGGTTCGATAAAGAAGATTCAAAACACACAGACAAATTTAGCTCTTCTAATTTGACACATTTATTTACTGACAATGACCAGATTCTGAATCTGTCATAGTTCATTCTGTTGTTTGTTTTTCTCCCACCCTTGTGTTTCACTGGTGGAGATGGCACACATGATAAGACGTTCCGGTGTCTCGCTACACCTGCTTCACTCTGATTGCACTCCCTACTTATTCCTTGTGTTTTCTTTATTGTTTGCATTGTGAAGTGTTAGCTGTGCTCTCTTGTTTAGTTGGAGATCTCTCATGTGTCTGTTTGTTGCCTGTCTTTGCATGCATATCAGGAAGTGTAGTTATCTTCTAGTTCGCCTTCACCCAGTACACTTGGAGGACGATTCCTCATTCTCTGCATGCTTGTTGTGGGAGATACATTAGCCTGGGCTTTGCTTTGCACCACACCAGCTTCTACAGAAACCTTTCGTATTGCTCCTGACCTCCGCAGCGTGTGCACTCATTTTACACCCTCTTCCCTTAGCCCACTGAGTGGCTACTTCTTCCACTCATCTCACCACTGCAGCTGGTGCCGGGTTCGTCAGTCACTGCTGGCTGTTATAAATAAACTGTTGTTAATAGACTGTTCTCCTGTGTTTGGGTCCCTTTGTCTCCCCCTCACCCTCTTGACAATCATTTTGAGAATTTCAAAATGAATGTCTCCTTGCAAACAGTATGTTTTAAGATCTTGTTTCAATAGTGTTTCTTGTTCCACCCAGCCTGAAAAAATATCACAGATATTAGATCCATTTCATCCATTATTTCTCATAGAATTGGAAAAACAAAAAAAAGTTGAGTGTGTATAGTTTGTCAAAAAAATAGAAGTGATCTCTATCCCTAAAAATATCTGATATTACCTTCTGGATTCTGCCATAGGATGTATTTTCTAACTTCAACATAGATGAAGAGAAGCAATGAGTATGGGAAAGCAGTGAACAACCACAATGGCCTAAAGGAAAGAAAACAAGCAGTTTTATTATTTTCAATGCTTGACAGGTAGACATATAAAAACGAAAGATCCATTGCTTGTGTACGGAAGACTTGATATGTTCACCTACCTGAGTGGATACATTCTGACAACAACATCCATTTCCTGGATTAGGACAGGAAAGCCGCCAAAACAGCTTCCTCAAAAAGAGCAAAGTTGAGGACTCTGTTTCTGTTATGAATAACATTGTTTATGTACTTCATTCTCTACTGCACGATGGAGTTCCTCCTGGTCACCCCACTGCATAACCACAATACTGACAAAGAATGCTGTGTGGCATATGAACATATAAACTTTCTGCACTCATAGGTCTATAGCAGACAGGACACAACAGAAGAATGTTTGTTAGATTGGTATTTATTTATTTTTTCACACAGGTGAAAGCTGTGACACCCACCCATTGCTAGCCGTAGCGGTCTTCTTGATCACTGATTGACCTATTTTTCCAGTCAACATGAAGTCCTGGCAGATCTCTGGGACAGAATCCATTCTCACTCATAACAACAGTGTAGGTATATAACCCTGCTTCTGATTGGATCATACCTAACAAGATACATGAAGACAGTAAAAAAATTTTTGAAGCTTACAGAGCACAATAGTGCCTAACCACTTTTTCAGTCATCATGGCTCCAGAAGTGGTTTACCCATAAATTTTTTTCTAAATGGATTTATATTTGATTTGAAGAAAAAAAAGTATTTAAAAATATGTAAAATAGACAAAGTTACAAGACTGTGTACTTAATGTCTTTAATGAGGGAATTAATTAATAATGAGGGAACACAATCCCAAGCATTGTGAATGAAGCAGTCAAATTAAAATCGATGGAAAAATATACAAATATGGATTTTATGTCATTGATTCTAAGTATAAAAAGAAAATATTTTAATTGTTTTATTTAATTTAATTTTTACCGAAATTCTCTGAAGGATCTTCCTCTTCAGACTCATAGGAGTTGTAATTCTTCACCAGGAATTCTGCTATAAAAATTATTTTAAAAAGTGGAGTAGAAATAAAGCTTACTAATGGCTTCAACAGAAGCATTTAGCATCGATTAACAACCATGGATCTCACGGTAGATCACGGTAGTTTTTTATAAACTGGCAAAATTATTTCTAAATTCTCTCATGATTTACTTACCTTAAAAGTCATCCCAGATGTGTATGACTTTCCTGCAGTAGAACCGATTTTGATAATCCCATTTCAGCTTTGTTTGTACATACAATGCAAGTAAATGATTTCCATCAGACTGCTGGCTGTATGACGGTCCAAAAAGCATATTTAGGCATCATAAAAGTAATCCACATGTCAATATAATCCCCTGTTTGTCTTGTGTTTCGTGTACATTCTTTGTGTGAGCACACGGGTCCGGCTGTTAGTGACTGCCGTGAGCGAGTTACTGCCAAGCTTTCTCCAGTGATGTCACGGTCCTGTCACCTTGTCAGGTTGGGTTTTTGTCTGACGAGGACCATGACATCATCGTTCCCTGTTTGTTTTGTTCCAAGCATGTTGATATTTTTGCCCTCATGTGTTTCAGGTGCCGATGGCACATAGAATCAGCATTTCCATGGGAACCCTGATTGTTTTCATGGGAAAGCTGATAATGCCAACTTTCAGCTGCGAGCAGCACCTGCCCCTTGTTTGTTCATGCCTATTATTAATCCCCTCGTGTATGTCCTTTGCTGGATTGTTTAATGTGGTTTAATGTTGAATGTAGTCTAGCTAATGCTGAATGTTTTATGTTGAGTACTAACCTCACTCTCTCTGCCTTGTTGGTCCTGTCTCGTGTATCTGTTTGTTGCCCAAGTCTCGGGTGTGTAGTTTTGATGCGTGTCAGCTGGTCTTCAATGAAGTATACTTCGTGTCTGCTTGCGAGTCAGGAGTTTAGATCGCCCATCTCAGATGGCCATTGGTCTGGACCTCACTGAGCTTCATCGGAGGATTCTACGAATCTGTTCCTCAAACCAGTGACTGCTCATTATTGCTGTTTATAAATCCTTTGAACTGTACCTCTGCTCTTGGGTCTATTTGCCTCACTATAACTTGTTACAGACTTCTGTTGATCAATTACTGTCTTCTGAAGCAAATTTTTGTGTAAAAAATAAATCGCAATTAAAACTTTAGTAACTTTTAAAAATCGCTTCCTGCCAGCAGTCGACACATCATGTTACCGCCGCATAATATTAATGCAATGGCATGTTCATTCTAGAAGTTGGAAGCACGCTTTGTTTACAACAGATGAACGAACATCACGCGGGAGTCAGGTCATTTCAAATAGAAATCAAGGGCTGGCCGGTAGCAAAGATTTAAAGTTAAAAACATTTGAATTATCAATTTGTTTCAGAAAACATTAATTGATCGACTGGATTACTTGTATGATGCTTAAATATGCCTTCTGGACTGTCAAACAGCAGTCCATTTATTTGCACAGCATGGACAAAGAGAGCTGAAATGGGATTATAAAATTCTTCATTTTGGTTCTGCTAAAGAAAGAAATTCATGCACATCAGGGATGACTTAAAGGTAAGTAAATCATGAGAGAATTTTCATTTCTGGGTTAACTATACATTTAAAGATCCTGTGAAATCAAAATGAAAGTTTTGCTGCTTTTAGTCCATATCTATTAGCTTTAGGGTCAGCTATATGCCAGTGTACTTCTACAAGTTTATAAAATGTATTTTCAGAAGATATAAGCATTTAAATTATGCAGTCTCGTTCTTCCGGCTAGAAAGACCATCATGATGTCAAACTGCACTAGAGAAACTTTGTCCAATCAAATGTGTTCTAGAACAAGAAGGCACCCGCCCTATTAATCTGTTCACCGCACATGGCTATGTTCTCACCTCCGCTGATGATTCTTTCGCAGGGCACTTCAAAGAGAGCACAATCCATGTTGTGGGGTCTTTCCAAACATAATTTCCAATGGAGTTTATATGTAATGCAGCCATTTTCCAGAGGTTTCTTGCAATGTACATCATGAGAATTTTTTTTTCAAAAAATTTAGATGTTGTTATTGTAGCAGGTTAAGTGATTAACCATCATATTAGCCTTTTTGTGATATGGTTTTGGGCAATGGGAGGAGGTCAATGGAATGAGATGGGAGCTACCCTACTATTTAAGGACACTTATTTTGACAGGTCTATACATGTCCTGGTGATTCGGGGTTCCTCGCACCCTGGCATTTAAATTTTCATGCAGGTACGTTGAGGATTTGCTTGTGGCGTAAGGATGTGAACATCTCAAGGCTAATATGCTTCTGTACAGGTTGATTAGAGTCAAGTCAAGTCAAGTCAATTTTATTTGTATAGCGCCTTTCACAACACACATCGATTCAAAGCAGCTTTACAGAAGTTCAGCATTAACAGACGATAAAAATGTAATGTCTATAAAGTCGATAAATCATCATCCTTGTGCAGGGCTCCAAACTGCGACTAAAAATGGTCGCATTTGTGACCAAATAAATTTATTTGTGAGTGTAATTTCTGTCAAGGTCGCCATTGGCGACAGTAAAAGTTTACTCCCTTTTGATTTTAAAATTTGCATTACATTTCCCGAGATACATAAAAGTTTATATCAAAGAAATAGCGGGGAAAACGGAGTTCATTGCAGGAACTAACAATTTCAAAAAAGAGACTGTTAGAAAACATGGTGACAGTAACAAGCATAAAAATGCACGTGATCACATACTTGCGAAGAATGCTCCACAGACTACACTGTTAGCGAGCTGCGGGACGAAAAGGAATGGATGGAGTTAAAAAAATTTAAAATATTTGGCGCCTGTTTTTCCCCCTGTAGGAGCCAATCGCTCCTTAATTGATTTTTTTTTTTTTGTTTGGAGCCCTGTTGTGGAATTAGATAAGATATGATTCTTTATCGTGTTTAAAAATAATTAAATAATAATTGTATTAATAACCCCAGTGAGCAAGCCGAAGGCGACTGTGGCAAGGAACACAAAACTCCAAAAGATGATTGTTAATGGAGAAAAATAACCTTGGGAGAAACCAGACTCACTGTGGGGGCCAGTTCCCCTCTGGCTAACATCATGAATAATGTAAATAAGAATTATTTATAGTCAAAAAACATGATTTAGAAAATTATTAAACTTATTAAGTGCTAAGGGTCAGTATTTAGACAGTGAATGTGTTTGAACTGCAAGATTAGTGACCAGTGTCTTTGAAGTCCATCCTTGATTAAATTCCAGAAGTTCACTTAGATGCAATTGTCCTTGTTTGGCTGATGAAGGCTTTTGTTGGCAATAATTAGTCTATGTATCCCATTTTAAGATCCTTGTCCATGGTGATGGGGCATCTGAAGTCTCCGTGAGAGGCTGGATACAAACTGGAGCTGACGAACGCTATTTACCTCGGGACTGGCGTCCCGAGATAACAGCAGAAAAGCAGATGGGAAATAATTAGCATAGCTGATGTTCATAATATTAATGCATTATAACTGATTCAGCAGTAGTATAAAAAGTTAGCATTATGTGAATGCTTGGTTAAAGAGATGTGTCTTTAATCTAGTTTTAAACTGGGACAGCGAGTCTGAGCCTCGAACAATATCGGGAAGGCTATTCCAGAGTTTAGGAGCTAAATGTGAGAACGCCCTCCCTCCATTAGTGGACTTAGATATCCTAGGTATGACCAGAAGCCTCGAATTTAGTGATCTTAAAGAGCGCGATGGATTGTATGGCGATAGAAGATCCGTTAAATACACAGGAGATAAACCATTTAGGGCTTTATAGGTCAGTAGTAATACTTTGTAATTGATACGGAACTTAATTGGTAGCCAGTGTAGAGATGATAAAATCGGTGTTATGTGATCATATTTTCTTGACCTAGTAAGAACTCTAGCGGCTGCATTTTGGACTAACTGTAGCTTGTTTGTTGAGGATGCAGGGCAACCAGCTAATAAAGCATTACAGTAATCTAGTCTCGAGGTCATGAATGCATGAACTAACTTTTCTGCATCAGAAACAGATAGCATGTTACGTAGCTTAGCAATGTTTCTAAGGTGGAAAAAGGCTGTTCTCGTAACAGATGAAATATGATTTTCGAAAGTCAAGTTGCGGTCTAGTATAACACCCAGGTCTTTTACTGTAGTGGATAATGTAACAGGACATCCTTCTAAATTAAAGTTGTATTGTAAGGGATTTTGTGGGTAGTTTTTTGGACCAATAAGTAATACCTCCGTTTTATCGGAATTTAATAACAGGAAATTACGCGTCATCCAACATTTTATATCTTTAAGACACTCTGTAAAGTTAGATAAGTTAATGTTTTCATCTGGTCGTGATGAGATATATAATTGAGTGTCATCAGCATAACAGTGGAAATTAATTCCATGTTTTCTTATAATTTTACCAAGTGGTAGCATATATATTGAGAATAATAGAGGGCCTAACACAGATCCTTGTGGCACTCCATAGTCTACTGACGTTATTTTTGATTTTTCCCCATTTAAACAGACAAAATGGTAACGGTCTGATAAGTACGATCTAAACCAGCTTAATGCCTGTCCCTGAACACCAGTGTAGTTTTGTAGTCGATCCAAGAGTATTTTATGATCTATAGTGTCGAACGCAGCGCTAAGATCGAGTAGAACTAATATTGAGATGCAGCCTTGGTCAGAAGCTAAAAGTAAATCATTTGTAATTTTAACTAGCGCAGTTTCTGTGCTATGATGCGGTCTGAATCCTGAATGAAATTTTTCATAGATATCATTTTCTTGCAAGAAAGAGCACAACTGAGCGGACACAACTTTTTCTAATATTTTAGACATAAATGGAAGATTTGAGATGGGTCTGTAATTTGCTAGGTTATTTGGATCTAATTGTGGTTTCTTAATGAGAGGTTTTATAACTGCCAGCTTAAATATTCTTGGAACATGACCTAAAAATAAAGATGAGTTAATAATATTGAGAAGAGGCTCTTCCACTACAGGTAACACTTCTTTCAGTAGTTTAGTGGGTATTGGATCTAGTAAACATGTTGTTGGTTTAGATGCAATGATAAGTTTATTTAGCTCTTCCTGTCCTATAGTTGTAAAGCGGTGTAGTTGTTCTTGAGGGGCGATAATTGAGGCTGAATCATAAGACACCATTAAAGATTGTACATTAACAATTGTGTTTACAATTGTGTTTCTGATGTTTTCTATTTTCTCAGTGAAGAAATTCATAAAATCATTACTACTAAACTGTAAAGGAATATTTTGCTCAGGTGATCTCTGTTTATTTGTTAGTCTAGCCACGGTGTTAAATAAGAACCTTGGATTATTTTGGTTATTTTCTATTAGTTTGCGGAGGTGCTCAGCCCTGGCTGTTTTTAGAGCCTTTTTGTAACGTGACATACTGTCTTTCCATGCGATTCTAAAGACCTCTAAATTAGTTTGTTTCCATTTACGCTCCAAGTTACGAGTTTCTCTCTTGATAGCATGCGTAGCACTGTTGTACCATGGTGCTCTAGTTTTTTCTCTAAACTTTTTTAATCTAATTGGTGCAACAATATCTAATGTACCAGAGAAAATGGTGCTCAAACTGCTAGTCATTTCCTCTAGTTCATCTGTTTGTTTGGGTTCACTGAGCAGCTGAGATAGATCAGGTAAGCTATTTATGAATCTATCTATTGTGGTTGGAAGGATTGTTCTGCTTGGTCGATAACGTGGTGCAATATGACAGATTTCAGTGGTACGTAGTATGCAAGTTACCATGTAATGATCAGTGACATCATCATTTTGCGGTATAATATCTATATCGGTTGGATTGGTTCCATATGATATAATTAAATCTAGCGTATGATTTAGGCGATGAGTGGGACCACTGACGTTTTGCGTGACCCCAAAGGAGTTTAACAAATCTGTAAACGCAGCCCCTAACGCATCATTTGTGTTATCTACGTGTATGTTAAAATCTCCAACAATTATTGCTTTATCAACATTGACCAATAGATCTGATAGAAAGTCTGCAAACTCTTTTAGGAAAACAGTGTAAGGCCCTGGAGGTCTATATACGGTAGCCAAGGCTAGAGATAATAGGGATTTTTTTCTTACATCTGAGAGTGTAACATTTAGCACAAGTACTTCAAACGAATTAAACCTGTGACCTATTTTCTGAGTAACATTAAGAATATCTCTATAGATTGTTGCAACACCGCCGCCACGACCAATCAGACGGGGCTCATGTTTATAACAGTATCCTGGCGGAGTAGACTCATTTAGACCGAAATAATCATTTGGTTTAAGCCAGGTTTCAGTAAGGCAAAATACATCAAAACTATTATCTGAGACCATTTCATTTACAATAACCGCCTTAGGTGTGAGCGATCTAATGTTTAGAAGACCTAGCTTTAGAAATTGTTTTTGTTCACTGATATTGAGATTTTCTGGTTTAATTACAATTAGATTTTTCCTAGATCCTACAGTAGATGTATTGTTTGGCTTTACTAAACGAGGAATAGACACAGTTTCTATATAATGTTCTACATTGGTACTTATATCAATTAAGTTGGGACAGCAAATACTGTGATTTGGACTTAGAGCTGGTGTGTGTGCGTTGTGGCGAGTTGGTGGTGGAGGTCACTTTCAGGTACAGTATGGTTTATATTCATCTTAAAATTGAGGCACTGCACCTGTTGTGAGTAACCATACAACTTTGTATCTGGTGGTTGTTCAACCCGATCGTATCTACGCCTCTCCCTTTTTCATATTGGGGCTCAGTAGCTGTATTTTAACTCAAGTTTGTTTAAGGTAAGCTGGGGTGTCGAACATCCAACTTTTTAAGACAGTTCCCTAGCCGAAGACTCTACATATGACGGCGCTGCTGTTTTGCTTGAGGGCATTTGCATTTGCTTTGCTGTTTTGCTTGAGGGCTTTTGCTTCTGCTTTGCTGTTTTGCAGGGCAGTCTGTTTACAAGCCTCGCACCCGCTGCACGGTATCTCTGCTCAGTTTGTTTTGTTTGTTTTCCTTAGGTCGTACACTGCGCTGTGTCTTTTTTCTTTTGTTATTTTTCATTGATGCAGTGATTCATTTTGTTATTTATGTTGTTTGGTGTTTGATTTATTTTAGGTTTGTTTTTCCAACCTGTCACCTTTCTATTTATGTGGTCTATGTTGTTGTTGCATCACATTATTTCTATTGTATAGTGTTTATGATTTTTATTTACTGTCAACCATCATTCTGGCATTACACAGGTGTTGTTTAACTGCCTCTGCTGCACGTGGTGGTATCAGTACACCTGAGTGCTATATCCATCACGATGTCTGAAATCTATTTTGGTTTTCTTTCTTTGATTTATTGTTTAGTGTTATTTCAGTGTAATCCTGGATTAATTTGTATCTTCTCTCTCCAGGAGCCAGGAGGTCTTTGTGGGTGTGGCAGCGGGGGCGTGGTCAAGCGTCCGTCCGGAGAGGGAAAATGGTAAGGGCGCTTGCACCTGAGCTAAATTATGTCTAACACCTGTCTCTAATTTCAGTGAGTACGGGGAGAGCGGAATAAAAGAGCTTGATTGCCTTCAGTTCGAGAGAGAGTCGCCAGTCCAGTGTTGGCAATATAGAGAGACACTTTATCTGTTCTGTGTGAAAGAGATTATGTTTAGCAAAGTCCCGTATATCAATTAAGTCTGGAATTAAAATGCCTTACCTGAGAGTCAAACCCTGTTCCCGTGTCCTCCTTCCTGTCCTGTGAACCAAACTGTTTACAGTGGGGAACAGGGAAAACTAGCTGCCTTCATTTGATGGCGTGTGCTGAGTGTGCCGACACCACTTCCCTCTGGGGTGTGCATGTGGTGTTTGATTTGGTGTGTATTAAGGTGGGTTTGGATGACCTCCTGAGTTGCGGCTGGCCTGCCTTGTCCCTGCTAAGCCTGGCCCTGGAGAATTCTTAGTTTTATTGAAATACTTAAGGTGTTTCATGAGAGAGAGAATCTACGTATGATTTGTTTTTAATGATGCTGAAGTGTTGTAATAAAATAGACTTTTAGTATTGATGCTTGCATCTCACTCACTTTAAATTCTTTGCCTTCAATTGGTAAAACTTACCTGTGTGCCCTTATTGGGAGTATTTCCCTGGTACTCCCCCAGGGTTGCGTAGTCAGATTTAAATTAAGTGATTACATTTCACTCAACTTGGAACTGCCACATTATGTTTAATCGATTGTTTCTGATTTATCTTCATGACTTGCACAACAGCTCCTGCCTCGTCATTAGTGAAGTCTATGATGCCCTGTACCAGGGTCAGTTTGATCATTGTTTGGCTCTCAAGTCAGTGAAAAAGCATCCAAACTAGGTTGAGGTGTGTGTGTGTGTGTGTGTGTGTGTGTGTGTGTGTGTGTGTGTGTGTGTGTGTATGAGAATTTCATGAGCCGCTCAACATGCGCACCCCCCCCCCCCCCCCCCCCCCCCACTTCATGTTTCAGTAGGACATGCATCAACAGTGTAAAGTACACTCTGCTTTTCATGGCACTTCATGGGGACTTCAATCAATTAAATTAAAAATTAATGGGATTTTTCATTTCAGACTTTCTATAGAGGTCATGTTCAAAATATCCAGTAATGTAGTGATCCAGTGGGCCATACTGATTAGCCTTTGATTCACCATATTGTCCGTTATCATTTCTGGGTTATTTTTCTGGATTGCCATAGGCCAATGAACTGGCAGGAATCAGGAACATTAAGATCAATAAAATAGAATGCAAAATTCAAAGTTATCAACATTTATTTAAGAAAAATTGTTATTTTCCCAACCAAGTCCCAGGTCAATACAAAGAATGGTGACAATGCCCAAGGGTAGATGAATTCCCACAAGGACAAACATGAGAAAGGGGGACATCTTGGGGATCAAGATCAAAAAGCCTGAATTGAAAGACCCATTAATACAATCCATGTTCCATCTACCATATTTAATTCTTTAGTTAAAACTTTTAACATTTCATACCTTCTACTCAAGTGACTTTTGAGGCAAAGTTGTCATCTAGCAAGATAATGTCAGCAGCTTGTTTGGAAACATCAGATCCAGCAATAACCATAGCTACACCAATGTCAGCCTTCTATAGAACAGGAGAATAATTCACACCATCACTGTTTACAGCTACAATGGCACCCTGATAAAATAAACAAATTATCTGCTGTTTAAAATCCTTTAATGTAGTAGGCTTGGATAGTATTAACTGTAGACTGTTGAGCATCCGCAAAATATCAAAAGTCTCTGGATGTTACGCTCTAGGATCACCCGAACAATTCAGCCTCAACTGCCCTCGCAACACATCTGTGTTTGATCCAGAGGGACCACATAAGGGTGCATGACAGGGCCACGAGGTAGAGTTGGATAATTTTGAGGAGGACTTTGTGCTGGTGCAAGCCCCCCAATATGTGCATGTTGAGCTCTGCTCATGACATGCACATTACTCATCCTCGCAGGGTACGCTGTGATGGTAGACTGTGGCAGGTCGTGGCCGGGTCTTGAACTCCTTTACAAGCAGCTTGGAGAGTTTCAGCCTTTTATTAGCAAGGTGTTATGCTGTGTCAAGTTTTCAGATGGAAAGTGGTGACTGCAGATGTATCAAACACGAGTTGGGGCGTAGTGTGTGATGCACCCCTGGCTTTTGCCACCTGGACAGGTGCGAAGCGGGCATGGCGTATCAACTGCCTAGAACTACTGGCTGTCTTTCTAGCCTTGAAGGCTGTCCATTCCAACATCACGATTCACCACACTCTGATTTGTTTGAACATCACAACAGAAGTGGCGTACATAAATCAGCTGGGCGGAATCCGATTGCCACAAAGGATGAGAACGCCTCTTCCAATGGAGCGAACATCATCTCCTCTCCCTATGTGTGACAAATAGTTTGCAAAATGCAAAAATCTGTTTACCCCGGAATGCCTCCTTCATTCTGTCATCAGCAAAGTCCAAGAGGATGAGGAAATTGTTCTGTTGATTGTGCAGAAGTTGCCCAATCGGTCCTGGTTTCCAGAAATGATAGAGGTATTGAACGACACTCCATGGGAAATATCACTGAGGAGGGACCTTCTCTCTCAAGTGCAAGGCACGATTTAGTATCCCCAGTCAGAGCTGTGGAACCTGCCTGTGTGGCCTCTAAACGGAGCACATCGAACCAGCCGAAATTGGCTCAGTACGTGTTAAACACGATTTTACAGGCTAGAGCACTATTTATGAACTAAAATGCAAACTGGTGCTCTTCACATAGCTAATACCCAGTGAACTGCTCCATAGCTGAGATTCTTATATTCATTCAAGAGCTATTAGGTGCTGGTCTTACACAATAAACGCTTAAGGATTATGTAGCGACAATTTTGGCATTTCATGTCCCGAAGGTGGGTTCCTCTTTAGGCAGACATGATCTGATCATAAAATTGCTTAGAGGAGCGAGGCGACTGAATGCCCCTCGCCCTGATATGTTGCCTACTTGGGACCTAAATCTAGTGCTGGAAAGTTGTAAAATTCCAGAAAATTATGTCAAGCCTGTAGGCAATTAGCCAATTAGCTTCTGATAGGAGTGTATGGGCCAGGGTTGTGTCACATGGGTAACTCGCACATCTGTGAGGGCACTATAAATGCAGACAGATATGTAAACATTTTGGAGCCGCATATACTGCCATCCAGCATGTCTTTTACAGGGATGTCCTGGCATTTTTATAGCAGGACAACTTCAAACCACATACTGGCCAAATAAGCAGAGAGTGTGGGTGCTAGATTGGCCTGCCTGCAGACCTGACCATCTCCAATTGAGTATGTGTGGTGCATTATGAAGCACAAAATATGGCAACAAAGGCACCATACGTGCTGCTGAAGATGGATGAATGCAGGAAAATTCCACTTTTTATACTTAACAAACTTGTGACTTCAGTGCCAAAATGCTTAATAAGTGTTATTAGAAGAAATGGCGATGTTTCACAGTGGTAAACTCTTGACTGTCCCAACTTTTTTTGAGTGTGTTGCAATCATCTGATTTGAAATTACTGTACAAAAATAAATAAATAAAATTCACAAAGTAAAACACCAGTGTAGCTAGTGCTTTCAATATAGCAAATGGTGAGTATATTTTATAAATCACTCCTTTTTGTTTTTATTGTCATTTTGCATACTGTCCCAACTTTCATTTCATACTGGAATCGTTTTACAGACGAAGGCTGTGTCTCGTTTGGAAGACTGCGTCCTCTGGAGGTTGCATTTGTCTACCGCATACGTCATTGAGGCTGTCTCGATTCAGAAAAGCTGCAACTTCCCAGTGGGAAACTTTTATTTACGATAATTTAGAAAGCACGTGAAAGCAAACGCAGTGTGTTGCTTGGAAAAAAAAAAAAAATCTATCTATAAATTTCATGACTTTTACAATAATTTGCATAAAATAAAACTGCATGCTACATGAAAAACAATGTATAAATATGTCATCTGATTGAAATCTAGAAGTCTGTCAAAAATACAAACTTTTATGAATCCTGCACCCTTAACGACTTGATAACCGGCAGATGTCGCTGTCCCCATTTTGGCACGAATTTGAATTTATTTTGTGTGCTTTCATTTCTTGCCACTAGATGGTCAAAACTCCTATTAATCTTCATTAGGCCAAGTCCAGAGATGGAATGAAAAAATAAAAACCAACAAGATAAAAGATAAAGATCACACATATTTCAAAAGAATAATTGCCTTGTGTTGGTAAGTATGATTGTGTGGACAGATATAATAAACTCATTGCTTTTCTGTTATTACACAAATTACCATAATGGTGGGACAGTTCACTAGGAGAAATGCAGTTTCCTGGCAATGGAGATTTGGGACAAATGCAATGTAGATCTAGTTAACAGGTCACTTAATCTCAGGAATAAAAATTTGCCAACAGACAGAAATAATTTACATATGGGATATTATAGAATTGCCCAGTTCATTTGTCTTTCTATTTTTGTGTGTCACAGTTGGGAGTGTGCATTTGAGACAGACTTCAATATTTCAAATAGGTGACGCATTTTTGTACATTGTTTTTCATATGCATGCAGTTCTACATATTATTATTTTAAAAGTTGACCCATTTGGTGTTTTAAGTGCTTTTTATTTTCTGTACTAAATCTGTTCAGCTCAAACAAACTAAATAATTGCTGCAACAATTTCACCATCTGACATGTGACTTCTGTGTAACTTATTAGCACAATCTCTTACTTTTAGAATGATACATTACAGTAATTGTACTGTCATTGAGGTTTGTAGGCCTCCTCGCTCGCACACGTTTTTTCAGTTCTGCCCACAATTTTCTATCAGACTGAGGTCAAGGCTTTGTGATGGCCACTCCAATACTTTGACTTTGTTGTCCTTCTTTGACGCAACAGTGCTTAAACATGCTGACAAGATGTTAATGTAAGAGATGCTGGTACTGCATGCTGGTGATGTGTTAAAATGCTCTATATATGGAAATTCAGTTGCATTACAAGTGCATTTTAGTGCATTCAGGGTTTTTACTCACTTTCGTAAATCAGGCCCAGTGTGGTTTATATTAGTGAATTGTGACCAAAGAAGAAAGACCTTGACAAGTCGGCCTTATTCTAATCTTTTAATCCTTTGAACTGAGGTTTAACATTTCAAAACCAAATATTTGGTTTAGTCAAACCCACATGCATGAAAATAGTTTTACAACTTGACTCAAATATTTTACTGCAGTTAAAATTACTATGATGATACACCCTCTCTGCCCCGCAGAGGCATGGAGGTCCGCTGCTAAGGCCAGTTCCCCGCATGCGGGGATTTGCACCACCATCAGCCCCTACAGTGCTCCGCTGCTCTCCCACTCATTTGGAAGTGTCCGCCAACGCAGGTGTGGCCGTGGTGCCTGGGCCGGCCTGCTGGAATTGTGGGATCTGGGGTACTTCCGGGATCAATGCCATGTGATGGAGCTGGGGACAGTGGTCCAGATCCCCGACACCCCATAGGCTGCCCCAGACCAGGCCGGAGCGTACCAGATAGCAGTAAGTGTCAAAGGGGGGTACTTACCAAGCATTGGTGGACACGGGTTGTAATCAAACCACTATCCACCAATGCTTGGTTCAACACGAGGCTTTGGGCACAGATAAAATGGTGAGAGTGAAGTGTGTGCATAGTAGTGACCCTTGTGATTAAATTCCGGGGAACAAAACATAGATTGGAGGCTGCGGTTAGATCCCGCCTCACCCATCTGCTGATTTTGGGGACTAATTGGCCAGAATTTAGAAATATATTAAAGGGAATATGCGCAGATGGGTCTTGCACAAAAGTGACAAGATGTGGAATGTGCGATGCTCTGGCAGGGGAGGTGGAGCCAGGGCTGTCTTCATCAGCTCGATGTCCAACCCGGTATCACGCCAAGGCGTGAAATAGACACGCCGGTCCACTAGCGGATGCGTGTCGGTGTCACGCTTTGCCTCCTCTAGGCGTGTGCATGACACGCGCGCGTCTAGGTAGAATACCGGCAGGGGGCAATCATTTCCTCAACGCCAACAACTCTCCGCGCACCAAAGAGTAAGCGATATATCGCGTTCTCCAGTTCCGGTTAGCAGGATCTATATTTTTTTATATAAATATATTTTTTAAATATATATATATATATATATATATATATATATATATATATATATATATATATATTTATTTATTTACATCAGCATAAGATACTCGACAGCCCACACACACATATAACAACGTTAGGCTACAGCAACGTTAGGATTTCTTCATGAAAGCAGCACTATAATGAACAAACATGTCCTGAACGTAGTATGTGTAGTAACCCTTTATTGTCACATAGTCACAAGTGAAAGTAAGCAGCGAAATTGGCCATCATCCTGCCCGTGCGAACGTACAATACGACAACGGTATCGCTTACTCTTTGGTGCGTGGAGAGTTGTTGGCGTTGAGGAAATGATTGCCCCCTGCCGGTATTGCAACAACACACGCGCGTGTCATGCACACGCCTAGAGGAGGCAAAGCGTGACACCGACACGCATCCGCTAGTGGACCAGCGTGTCTATTTCACGCCTTGGCGTGATATCGGGTTGCGATGTCAGGATGACGCGAGGGGGGGAGTGATTGTGGCCCCTCCTGTCCTAAGGGGATTTTCCTTTGGAGCAATCGCAAGACAAAACCCTTAAGCACGCTTTTGACCAATTGAGAGTGATCGATGGTCAGCAACTCTGGCTGGGTGTCACACTTTCATATCTCTATTTTGCAATTATAAAGTGGATGTGTAGAGTAATGCAGGATGCTCAAACAAAGGAGGATACAACCCAGCTCTTAATACCGCGGAGCCACCAGGATATGGTGTTCCAGGCTGCTCATTATAATCTGATGGCGGGTCACTTAGGGGAAAGGAAAACACTAAACCGCCTAATAGCCCGTTTTTATTTGCCGGATATTGGCGGCAATGTCCGCAGGTGGTGTGTGGCATGCTGCGAATGTCAGCTGGTGAATCCACCGGCCACCCCGAAAGCACCATTGCGCCCTCTTCCTTTGATCGAGGTCCCCTTCGAGAGAATTGGAATGGACCTCGTCAGACCATTAGAGTGGTCGGCACGCAGACATCACTTTGTATTAGTCCTGGTGGACTATGCAATGCTATATCCGGAAGCAGTGCCTCAGCGCAACATCCCAGCATGTAGTGTTGCAGAGGCACTCTTCAAAATCCAGGCATAAACTTTTTTGTCACAGACACTACGCAAGCTTTACGAGTTACTGGGCATTAAAATGATCCATACCAGCATTTACCATCCACAAACTGATGGCCTGGTGGAGCAATTTAATGAGACACTTAAAAATATGATTCGTAAGTTTGTGCAGGAGGATGCTAGAAATTGGGACAAGTGGCTCGACCCACTGTTGTTTGCAGTACGAGAGGTCCCGCAAGCCTCTACTGGGTTTTCCCCATTCGAGCTGCAGTATGGGCGGCACCCGAGTGGTGTCCATGACATCATTCACAAAGCTTAGGAGGAGGGACCTTCAGATAGCAAGAATGAAATTCAGTATGTTCTTGATCTTAGAACTCCACACCTTGGGGCAACAAACACAGGAGAATTTGCTCCAAGCTCAAGATCAACAGAGCCGGCTGTATGACAGGAGAACTCGCCAAGTGTCAAGGACCATTTTAGGTCACACAACAAATTATGATGTAAAGCAAACTAATAGAGGGGGTGCACATCAAATATATCACCAAATATATCACAGACAGATACTTTAGAGAGAGGGCTGGGGGCCGTACTCTTGCAGGTGGTGGAGGGGGAGGAGCGTCCGGTGCTGTACATTAGCCGAAAGCTCTCGCTGAGGGAGACTAAGTACAGCACCGTAGAAAAGGAGTGTCTCGCCATCAAGAGGGCGGTCTTTAGTCTCTGGTTCTACCTGTTGAGGTGGGCCTTCACGCTCTGCTCTGATCACGCCCCACTCCAATGACTCCACCGCATGAAGGAGACCAACATGCAGATCACCTGTTGGTATCTGGCTCTTCAGTTTTTTAAGTTCAAGGTGGTCCACAGACCGGGAGCACAAATGGCAGTCGCTGACTTCCTTTCCAGAAATGGGGGGGAGTGGTAGACAGGTCGGATGTCTCCCCGTCCTGAGTCGAGCAGTGGGGATATGTGGCAGCGGGGGCATGGTCAAGCATCTGGAGAGAGAAAGCGTTAAGGGCGCTTGCACCTGAGATAGATTATGTTTAACACCTGTTTCTAATTCCAGTGAGCATGGGAAGAGCGGCATATAAGCAACCACACCACCAGCAGAGAAGAGAGAGTGAGACAGGCACAAGGAACGCCATGGTGCATCTGAAGCTGTTGTGTTTAATCTATTGTGTTTGTGAAACTGATGTGTTTAAGTAACTACGTGCCTGTGAAGCTGATGAGTTTGTGACGTTATAAAGCACTGAAGTGGCTGATTAAAAGACTTACCTGAGCCTGGATAATCCACTTCTATGTGTTCTCCTTCCCTTCTGCTGTAAAGTGTTACACATTGCTATTGAGTGTTTTGTAGTGCTCTACCACACAGTGCCAGGGGTTTTTATAGGTGATTAATTTTCTGGTCCATGTCAGAAGAGCTCTATGACATTTTGGTCTCTATATATGGCTCAGGTCCCTCTTTTAATTTAAGGTTTTGAGATTTTTTTCCCCACCCGTTTAATCGTCCATCAGAGCAAAATTTAAAATTGAAAGTCTGATTGGTAAGTCAAGTTAAATTACACCTTTCTTCAACAAGCTGCAAGATTTCAGGTATATTTCATGCCTGTAGCACAAATGATGCTGGATATGCAATGGGCAAAGTATGCTTTTTGAGTGTGTGTGTTGTAATATCTGACAAATGTAATTGTCAGAACAGGATGTGCAGACAGTCCACATCTGTTTTCATATCGTCTGCATGTGTGTCTGTTGATGACAATACTAAAAGCAGCCTGATCTCATGAAAATTATTTGACTGTGGATACATTTTTGCAAAATGAAATTAGGTGGTTCATTACATATCGCAGCAGTTCTGAAGAGAAATGTCCACTTATATTTTCTCCCAAACAGATGAATTATAAGGTTAATGCTCTATCATGTTTTAAAATCACCAAAACTGCCTACCAAAATACCTCCCTACCTAAACCTTAAACCTAAACCTAACCAATAGTGTCATAAAAAGCAAAAACTCAATTTCTGAAACAACCACATAATTTTTTTGTGATTATGTCACTTTCTCTTCAGGACTTGTACCTCAGTCCTTTGCATCACAAGTGCAATGCTCTTTCATTTGACCTACAATGCAGTTTGATTGTGCTCGAACAAGCTTGTAAATGTTGTTGGTTATGTAATACAAAAGTATAAATGAGTCATGCCTTAAAGCAAAAGTTTTAAGATGTCAAAAGTTAGCAATGTGTGAGGAACAGGGCAAAATGTAAAAGTTTAAGAACTGATAATCTATCGTTTTACTCATGATTTGTGTGAAAGTGAATACACTTTCAAGTTATTGTTGTTACCGTTCTAGCGCCTCTAATGCTCATTTCACAAGGAAATTACTGCGATACAAATAACAAGCCATGAAAAAATACTTTTGTCAAAATGTAGGTATAGTAATGAAATTATATGAGACCAGCTTGACTAAAAGAGTATCACAATGTAATGGTAGTGCGCAACAAGTGTGTTGAACATGTCCGTAGGGGCTCATGTGTATACTGTAAGAGTATACTGCAAAAGGCTGAGCGCTTGACTGCACGCAAGGTGAAAGTATGCTGTACTGCGGAAGGTAAGGAGAACACGGGGAAGTGGTAAGACATTTAATCGGCCACTTGAGTGCTTTACAACTTCAGAAACTCTTCAGAAACATAGTTACTTAAACACATCAGCTTCACAAACACAATTGATTAAACACTACAGCTTCAGGAGCATCATGACCTTCCTTGTGCCAGACGCTTTCTCCCCTCCGCTGTTGGCATGGCTGCTTATATGCCGCTCTCCCCATGCTCACTGGAATTAGGAAAAGGTGCTAAACATAATCTAGCAAAGGTGCAGGTGGCCTTACAACTTTATCTCTCTCCGGACGGACACTTGACCACGGCCCTGCTGTCACATATACCCTAGCCTCTAGAGCAGTAGATTATTTCTTAGGTTTAGCAGTTTGTTTGCCTTAACAGAACCACTAATGAATGTACAATAAAAACTAATGTTTTGGTTTGAAGAAGCAAACAGAGAGTGCAGAGAGTGCTGTAAACACAAGTTAAAGCTGGACTTTTGTACCCTGTGCTATTTTCCTTACGTATCAGCAATTTTTCTGGCCAGGGCAAAACAGTCTTTGACTTTAATTACAACTGTTACAGGTTTCTGCAAAGATACAACAAATGCTGAGTCTAAACCTGTGTTAACATCTCAATGTACACAAACAATTCAATGAGTGCCTGAAGTCTCAACTCAAAAGACCAGCTTACGCTAGCATGAATTTCCATGATGGTACAGACTGTCTTATGCAGGTAACTAGTGCTGATTTGGTGGTAGTCTAAAGGGTGAACCAGCAAAACTTATCTGGCAAGTGGGTCGATCAGCATGGTCTTTCCTGTGAAGCTGGAGTAGATTAGCTGTTTAAGATAATTAAGCAAAAATTAAGCTTATTGGGACACCAGCATCTACAACATAACACATGTTAGCCTTTTGACCAGGGGTGTGGAGAATGAGATTATGTGTATTGGTTGTACATGGGTTTGTCCATTGGTGTACAATCATTTAATTTGTGAGAAGTTGTTAAAAAAAATACTGTGTTGAATTTAAGCATGGGTGAAAATATGATATGGTCATTGTTGATGCCATAGTTGTTGATTGACTACAGTCAACATAAAATTTAAATGGACACATTTTACTTCTTAATACATGGACCTAGGTCTTACTGTGCGCAATTCAATCATGCTCATCATTCTAAAAAAAAAAATCTTTCATATAATAACTTGATCTGCCTGACATCACTAAGCCCACTTATTTTTCATCCAGCCACTTTTCACCATCCAATCCCAACCTTTTTTATTCCTCGTCGAATATTATGTTTTACTCTGAAATACGTCAGATTAGGGAAGTAAAAACGCTTGTCAATGCTGTTTCATGTTGTCTTTAAAAGCTCAGTCATCCATTCATGAAGGGTCTAAATGAACACATATTTATTTGTTCACAGTTATGCCTAATTCTAATACGTCCACAGTAAACAATCATGTGGTGATTCTTTTATCATATTCTCTCATTGTCAAACATACAAGTTTCTCTGTACATTTCATTGATGTTTGTTGATTTGTGCCCCATCCACTTATAAATTATGAGCTATTGTTTAATGTGCAGTGGTGTTTACTGACAGTGAAGTTGCAGTAGAAACATAGAGAGGTGCACATTTGTTGGACCCAACACAACCCACCTTGTTGGAAAGAAAAATCACAAATTACATCTTTACAATATCTAAATTGTTTCTAAATAAAGAGCAAATGCCTATTTTGTTTACTATCCTAACTATGTGCAATTATGTGGTTATATGCATTTTATTATTTGGATTTAGCATTTTTTTTCTTGCTCTCCACAACTCTATCAGAACAAGTTTTTTCATTTGTGTCTGTTGTTTCTCTTAAGGAATTTTAGCATAAACATCTGAGACAAATTTGATACATAAATCAGAACTTAGGTCTCCTGAGCTATGGAAGAGCAACTTCTAGCAATAAAATATTCGTATGGGACCTTCTTGAAATTATTAATACAACAGCAGTATCATACCACACACAGTCCCAGCCATTATGGCGAGTTTGTCTCTTTGATTTGTCTGTTTTCGCTTGGAGGCAGATGAAAGCATCAAATTTTCTTTTGCATCCATATGTTTATTTATTTATATGGTTCTACAATGTGCTATTACAGGCTGTCTCAGGATATCCTTCATGTATTTCACAGAAAAACTGATCAGTGTGCCACAGCACAGATGCTGCGCATGATTGTCAATAAAGACATTATATAGACATTACAAAGCAGAGCATGTTCTCATTTTAACATCTTTGTTGGTTCTGGAACCATTATCAACCAATAAAATTTTAGGTCTAAGGAAAGGGTTAAGTTAGGGGTTTCAACAGCACCCCAAAAAATAAATAAATGAATTTATAAAACTAAGGAAAATTTTCCACTCGATTTTCCACACAAATGTTTTACATTATGTATTTACATTAAACATACAGTATGTATACATATAGATATGAATGGATTTGATCAAAGTCTTGCTTTACAAACATAAATCATTTCACATTCATTCATTGTCACATCTACTCATCAGAAATGTGTCAAAGGCATCATTTACATTCCATTGAAGCAACATAATGTGTCTTTTTTTACCAAATGTACATCTGTACATTATTAGGGGTCAAGTCCCGAAGGGCCGAAAGACCCCTATTGTTTTTGTTAGTCGTCTTCTTCTTCTTCTTCTTCCACTCTTGAGTCTATGGCTGCCCATAGAACCGCTTGCGGGAAAGTTATGAAATTTGGCACACAGATAGAGGACAATCTCATGTGTCACAACAGCAAATTTGATGGCTCTACCTCAAACCCTCTAGCGCCACTAACTGCCCAAATTTACACTCATTTTTATGTTAATAACTTATGAACTGTGAGTCCTAGAAACTAAATTATTTTTTCCTCTGATTTCTTGGCAGTTGCACCTTATGATGTAATTTTCCATCATGAAATTTATTTCGCCAATTTGAATTTTCGGAAAAAAATACTTTTTAGATCTCGTCCAAGGCCGCTTGTCCGATTTGCCAAAAAACTGGCCTGCATCATCTAGAGGCACTCACGACAAAAATGAATCCAGAAAAAATACCAATTCTCTCAATATTATTCAAACTTTTATGATATACATTTAAATTCAATTAAAAACATTTCTTCAGGTTTATACATCTAAAATTACATTAAATATCTAAAAAATATATATTTTTTTGATATTATTTTTTAATAATTTCTTATTTTCCTGTCTTACAAAATAACAGCCAATTACTTAATTTTGCAAACCACAAATTGTCTATAATATAACGTTAACTATTTTTCTCACACAGTACGAAAGGGAATTTATATCTAAAATATAAAGCTGCCTATATATTTTTGAAAAGGGTTCCCTCACAAAGGGATCATCATGTTTGAGCAATTCACTTAACCCCAATGGTGCTGTCCTTAGTAATCTAATGAGAGTGTCTCTTGCTTTATTGACATTGCTACACGAGACCTCTGTGGTACAAAAGACAAAGGACAGCTCATTATGCGTAATACATTGGTTGATATAATGTAATACCAACTACTGATCATGCACATAATGTTGACACAACATTCTCATATCAGTGATAGTGTTTCCATAGTTCCGACAATACCAAAGATATTGTGTAGTGTTTATGGAGGGATGAATGCTGACTGAACCTGAGAGCATTATGTTCGATAGTTGTTTTTCTGCTACAATACGTGAGAGACTTAATATACCGACTGATGATAAAGAATGACATATTAGGATGATTTTTAGGAAACCTGTCAAAAAAATGTCAAGGTATAACCCCAAATCAGTAAAAAAAAAAACATTATCATTTTGCATATAATAAATATTAAGCTTATTTTTAGAACCATAAATTAGAGCCAGTTAAATTGTGAAATTATGTAATTGGACACATTAAACAAGATTAAATAGAATTCCACGAAATGCTTCTTGCTGTATGATTTAATTAACCAGTGCTGTTCATTTACATTTCTTTATTAGACTTTTAAATTATTCCCAAGGCAATGTAAATAATCACATTTATGATTACCAAAGTATAGGGATGAACTCAGTGTAAAAATTAAATTTTCACAGTATGCCAATAATTTCTGCTTGTGCCTAATGTACTAGTAAATGAATGATATTACTATTAACTCAACAATCATCATTGTAATTTCATTACTCTAAGGTTTGGTATGCACACATTGATGGCTCCTCATCCCAATATCTCTAAGCTGTTGATGTGTTATGATGGATTTGTGGGTGGGTATTAACAGGAATGGTCTGGTGCTTGCTAATTCCCACCATCCAGCTCATATGCCAGGCATGATTCCAGTCAGTCAGGCCAACAACTCACTCGCAACCAGGGCAGGGAATGCAAAATAAAATGCTCCGGCCTGGCAGAACTAGGGTTCAGAAGACTATTAGGACAAAGGCCTTTGAAAAAGCTATTGTTTATTGTACTGCAATACTTTGAGTCTATATTTGGTCAATGGTTGCAGTATGTAGCCTACATTTTAAAAAGATATACTTTGTTCTATAAAGTTGTTTTAGTGTGCTATATATGGTTTTGATGAGGAGGAGGGCGGGGATGGGCTGTGACTACGCACACCCAGCCCCAATTGGGCTAATCAGCTGAGGAGAGAGAAAAATGCTTCTATTGCGATATTTGGCCTTCATCATCAAACCCTTATGCTAGTGTTATGTTACATTATGTTATGTGTTAGTACATAACATAACGATTTTTTACAGTTAACCAGAAGTTCCACCGACATCACCCGTTAAGCGTCATGGGACTCAGGAATATTTTGGATAATTTATATATGGTACATAAAGAGATATATTTTAGATACAAATTAAATACTTAACGGAATAAATTATATTAGTACTCAGTTTCTATATGCCTTGTAAAAATTTACACATTTATAAAAAATATTGTTCAATTACATTTCTCAAATCATAGTTTTGTTTCAAATAAATTCAAAATGTTTTGGGGTTGAATGTCATGAGGTTGATTGCAAAAATGGCTGTGTGTATCATCACGACCCGGCCCCACCCTCCGCCCTGCCACAGCTAATATCTAGTAAATATAATTTCACCACACCAAATTAATTACTTGTTATTACTCTTTATTATTGTATTTTTGTTATTCCTGTGTTTTGTGACTAGATTACATTTTTTTTTTTATTGATATGCATATATAATTTTTCCTATAACAGAGTTACTATTGCGCTCAATAAGGCCAATATACTAAAAGTAATAAAAATACTAATAAAGACTGTAATAGAAACTTCTGATTGAACAAAATGGCCAAAATATTTTTAACAATGTCAGTCCCTTAAATATGATGTCAGAAAAATCAAACATCTTATCTTTATTTTTAAAGAGGGAAAATGTCACAGATTAACGGGGTTGATCAGAAAGTGAAGGGACAAGAATAATTTGCATTCTCACTAAATATTCAAAAATCATTTTAGAGAAAATTCTACATTAGTGAACCATGTTTTAGTTTTTTTATTCTATATAACCCAATTTAATGTAATAGATGAACGAGCACGTGCAAATTATTTGACATACACATTTACATTTTCCTTTTTCTTTTGCATGACACACTATACATGCATAAATCTCTCAAATGTTTAGTATGCTGTTAATTATGTCAGTAGAACGTCATGGAAACGCAACTCACAAATGCACCGTTTCCTGAGAATGACCCAAATATAACACAGGAACCAAATATAATATGTGTGTGTGTGTGTGTGTGTGTGTGTGTGTGTGTGTGTGTGTGTGTGTGTGTTTGTGTGTGTGTGTGTGTGTGTGTGCGTGTGTTAGTTAGTGTGCAGTTTCACATGGCCCCTCATTTAATTCTAAACATACCCAACCTACAGAGCTGAAGCCCTACAAGCCTCTCCAGCGGGGTGATGACGCTAAAAATAGCCGGAGTGGAATGTGAAATTTTTTCTCCACTCCGCTCTCCTGGTCTGGCCGAGATATTCCCAACACCTTGTCATGTTCAGTGGCAGATGGTGTGTGGGATAATTACTGAATAAAAACTGAAGGGGTGATTCTCAAAGGCGACAGCGGTGTACTGAGCATACGGTACGAGACATGGTTTAAACAATACATCTTGGAAGCTAGAATATAATTTTGTTTTCAGTGAAGAACATAAAGATGCGACATATGTAATTAGTGCTGTTTGCCAAGGCAAGCATCTCTATTTTTATTACTCATACTTAGGGTTAGTGATTTGAACTAATGTCTAAGCCTAAGTATTATACTTCAGTGCATTAAACTCGTCCCATACTTTTGTGCAACAGACTCGAATGATACCTCAAATCATGTGGCTTGTTGAGGTGAGGCATGCTGTTACTTATCTTAGCGATTCGATTTCCAACCTATTAGACAAAAAAAAAGTCCCATAGACGTACAATGAAGGAAGACCCAAGCCATATCTAGAGACCAGAATGTGCTAGAAAGTAACCATCAGCAAACTACCATAACAATCTAACAACCACTAGACAATAATAGTAACCGCTTAGTAACATGCTTGAAACCACACAGACCACTTTAGCAACCATCCCAAAAACCTTAGCAACTGCTTAGCAATACACTAGCAACAACACGGACACTTAGCAACTGCTTAACAATGCCCAAACAACCATCCTAAACCCCCTAGTAACTCCTTAGCATTGCCCTAGAAACCACACAAACACTTTTGCAACTGCTTAGCAATGCCCTAGCAACCACCCTGCAATGCCCTTGAAACCACTAAAACATATTAGCAACTGTTTAGCGATGCACTAGAAAACATCCAAAATGCTCTAGCAATTGCTAAGAAATGCCCTGGAAACCACTAAAACACTTAAGCAACCATTTGCAATGACCTAGCAACCATCCAATACACTCTACCAATTGCTAACCAATGCCTTTGAAACCACTAAAACACTTTAGCAACCGTTTAGCAATGCCCTAGCAACCATCCAAAATACCCAAGCAATTGTTAAGCAATGCCCTAGAAAACACACAAACACTTTTGCAACCACTTAGAAATGCCCTAGCAACCATCCTAAACACTCAGCAACTGCTTAACAATGCCCTATAAATAACACAAGCACTTTAGCAACTGCTTAGCAATACCCTAGAAACAACACAAAATGTTGCAACTGCTTAGCAATGCCCTAGCAAACATCCCAAACACCCTAGCAATTGATTAGCAATGCCCTGGAAATAACACAAATACTTTAGCAATGCTTAGCAATACCCTAGAAACTAAACAACAACTTTAGCAACTGCTTAGCAATGCTTGAGCAACCATACCAAACATTTTAGCAACCACCTAGCAATGCCCTAGCAACCATCCCAAACACCCTAGCAACTGCGTAGCAATGTCCTAGAAATAACACAAACACTTTAGCAACAGTTTAGCAATACCCTAGAAACCACACAAAAACTTTAGCAACTGCTTAGCAATGCCCCAGCAACTTAGCACTATATCAAATGGTACATCTTTCATAGAATGACTATTCTGAGATCTGTCCTGTTCTTGATGATTTAACAGAGCGCTCACCAATATGTGTCCTTCCCTTGATTTAGTCAAGATTTCTGAGTTTGGTGACTTGACAGAAACTGGTCACCAGGTGTTTCAGAATGAACAATAATTAGATTGTCTGGTAATCACACATAACTTGTGTTCCCCTTCTGTCAGTCCTCCTTTGGAGTCAGCCGTGGCTCAGGTCGCTGCTTGCCACTCACATCCCAGGTGACCACAACACAATGGCGGACACGCTTTTGCGACAGGTCTCGCTCAGCAGAGAGTGGAAGCTCCACCCCCAGGTGGTCCAGCTGATCTGGGACCGCTTCGGTAGGGCACAGATAGATCTCTTTGCCTCCCAAGACAACTCCCACTGCCTGCTCTGGTACTCCCTAACGGAGGCCCCTCTTGGCACAGATGCGCTGGCACACAGCTGGCCCGGGGGCTGCGCAAGTACGCATTTCCCCAGTGAGCCTTCTTGCACTGGTGCTGTGCAAGGTCAGGGAGGACGAGGAACAGGTCACCTTAGTGGCTCCTTACTGGCCCACTCGGACCTGGTTCTTGGATCTCACGCTCCTCACGACAGCACCTCCCTGACAAATTCCTGGAGGCTGTCCCCCTCCACCTTGAAGGTGTATGTCGCTGCTATCACAGCCCACCATGACGTAGTAGACGACAAGTCCCTTTGTAAGCACGACTTGATTATCAGGTTCCTTAAGAGGCGCCCAGAGGTTGAACCCTTCCCGGCCAAGCCTGTTCACCTCCTGGGATCTCTCAGTGGTCCACTCGGGCCTTCAATGACCCCCTTTCTAGCCGCTTGATTTAGTCAAGCTCAAAGCCCTCTCCTTGTAGACGGCCCTCCTGATCACGCTCGCTCCATCAGGAGGGTTGGGGACCTGCAAGCGTTCTCTATCAGCGACACTTGCCTGGAGTTCGGTCCGGCAGATGCTCACCTCACCCTAAGACCGCGACCAGGCTACGCTCCCAAGGTTCCTACGACCCCCCTTCAGGGTTTAGGCAGACCCAGCCTCTTCGTTGTTGTGTCCGTTACGTGCTTTGCATACCCATATGGACTGCACGCAGGGCTTTAGATGCTCTGAGCCGCTCTTTGTCTACCTTTGTTGATGGTGGAAAGGGAGCGTATCTTCCCCAACTCATCTATAGCGTTAAGATAGCCCCAGCTGGCTCCCATACAAGTTATGTCGCCTGTTTCCGTATGGGTACGAGGAACCTAAGAGCGGTATATGACACCTTTTATTGGGGGTTTGGGGATGGTTACGTGCAGCCGACCCAGCTGCCAACTTGACATAGGCCTTTTCTCAAGTTCAAGTTCAGAGGTCTCTCAGAAGAGACCCCTTGTGTCACTACAATCGACACATCGTCTCGTTCCTTCCATTGGGGAGTTACAACAGTAACCATGACGTTTTATATTATTATCCAGGGATCAAACTTATTGGAACCACCTTCTGTACAGTGTTTTTGCTTGTAGCTTGTTTTTGTGCTTGCACAAGCAGTCCCAAAACCAACACTTTGTTGCTTAGGAGACTTAAGTATTAAATTAAGTATTTAATTTAATACTTAACATACTTAGTACTTACTTAGTATTTAATTAAGTAACATCTGAAGTATTTTCTTCAGATGTTCCTCCTAAAAATAATTTAGAAGCAATAAGAATAGATACAGATGAGACAATTGTTGACATAATGTGAAAATAAAAGAGTTAAGAAATGAATGTGCTCAATAATTTGGTTTTGGGTGAAATTGATGAGAAATGTTTGAGGTGATATGATGAACTCTGATTTTAATTGCAGATTTTTGGATCTGAGCAAATCTGAGAACAGTTTGAGACATTAAGTTGAGATTTCTTCTGAAAATCTGGTAGAGACACACTTTAGGTTACTTGGGTCTTTTTCTCAGGAGAGACCTATGAAAAGCATTTCTGGTGAAAAATTGAGATGTTAACGAGATCTCATTTGTGATTTTCTTTCTTACAGGGCAGTGTGGGGACCATTTCAAGTTCTTTCACCAAAAAGTCCAGAAAAAGCATAATGCTGCACTGATATTCTGATTCTCTTGAGATTCAGAATCTACTATTGGTTCATTGCTCACCGGCTCATATGTTCACCTTCAATTCAGAAAGTTATGAGTTTAAAACTAGCCTGAAGCAAAGTGTGGAGGCCATCAAACCAAGAAGAGTCTTTTTAGCTTATATAACTTTGTACAAGCACCTGATTCCCCTATACCATTTTCATTACCCAGAATAAAGAAGCATAAGTAACTGTGATGAACAAATAAGCCTTGGATAAAACACTAGCTTTGCTCCAAAGACCCGTGAGTTGCCTACCTAGATGGCATTTTAGATGTTTGCTCCAAAACGTATGCAGCATAATGCAGTCTTCTAAGGTACATTTTCTGCTTAAATTCTGAGAAAAAAATGTTGATTAGAAATATACAATATTTCATTCAATACTGAAAAGTATTGATAAAACTATGTTTCCCCATCTGTCGCTCACTTCGACGTCGTGTCGAAGAAGTGACACTAGGGGTCTCTCTTGAGCGCCGAAAGATGCCTCTGATCTATGAAAAAAGGCCAATGAGAGTTGGCGAACGGTATTTGCATACCCCGCCTCCGGATACGGATATAAAGGCGAGGGAAATACGCTCGTTCATTCAATAATTTTCTTCGGAGCCGATGGTCGTGTGTATGCAGTCAGCTGCGAATGACACAACTAATCCTGCTTCTATCCTCTGACGCTCTGCTTTGCTGTTGGATTTACGGCGCACTTCAGCGGCTTTTATCTTCACTGTCGGCGTGCAGTTTGCCCCTGGGCGCTTCGACAGCGCAGAGTTAAGTGTTGAAAGAGTGATTTTCTCTGTAAAAGAGTTTATTTCTCTGAAAGAGCATTACACAGCGGCGTTGAACGTCCTTTTCAGGACGTGTCTTTATAAAGATGTCATTTCCGCCCCTGTGTAGTTTCTGGATGCGGTGATTTCTCCCCACCTCTCTCGGTCATAAAAAGCTGTCTTGCATGCCTGGGCTGCGATCATACGCAGGCAGCGTTTTATGAATGGTTCATGTTCTCAGTGCGAGAACATAGCCATGGCAACATTGCGGTTGTGCGGCTTTCTTTTGTAATGAGAGAAAGCCACTTCAGCCGCCCCCCGCGCCTTGCCTCCTTCCTACGGGATTGACGCAGGCGCCGCGGGCGATGAAGGCGATTTGGGGACAATGATGGGCTCTGTTCGCCGGGTAAACCCCCTCGAACCGCCCGCCTCCCCGGCACGCTTGCTTGCTTCAGAATTGGATGAAATAACCGCTGCATCGGAGAGCGTTACAACGGTGTCGGATGCTGATCACTCGCCTGGGCCGCCACCTTTGGGTCTGCCGCCCAGCCGGAGCCTGACGCACGGAGACCCGCTATGCTTTCCCGGGCTACTTGATCGGTCCCGCGGGCGGGTGCGCCGCTCACAGCCACGCACCCCCCGGTTCCTTTCTTCTCGGACGTGCATGACGAGTTGAGCAAAGCCAAGGCTTCTTCGCTCCTCCGCTCTCACTACCCTCGCGGTGGAACGGTCCCAGACCGCTTCCACCCTGCACGCCACGGCCCTTCCTGCAACCAACGCCAGGCCAAGGCACTTCAAACTTGCACCTTGGGTAGTCCTGTTCTTGATGTGCTGCAGGAACTGCGCTGGATGACCAACCGCGCCCCCAGGCCACGGAGGTCAGAAGCGCCGGCACTCGAATAGGCGATGGCCACCCTTTGTGGTCCAGAAACGCATCTGTGGACTGGACCTGGTTTAAAAGCCGGAGGTAGACAAGGCACGCCTTCTCCCACACCCCCGTCTCCCAGCTCCGTCCATTCGGCGCCACCGTTGACGACTCTGCCCAGCAGTCCTCAGCGGTGAAGCAGACGGAGGCCGTCTCACATCCTGCCCCGCCGCAAGCTTGCCGCCATGGGCCATGCCCCGTCTGCTCGCCGAGGGTGTCCTCCTGCAGCTACGAAACACCCTGCTCCGCCTTAACCCGGGCCCAGCTCTCAGCCCCAGCGTTGAGCACTCCACAGGAAGCAGACGCCCCCGTCTCACGTACCCCCTCGAGGACCCAGAAGGCTCCCAGGTGGCACATAGACGCTCAACCCAGAGACCAAGATGTTGGCTCCGGAGGTGGTAAGACCACTCCGTCCCCGGTGGAGGGCCGGGAGGAGAATTTTCTTGTTGAATTAGTTTTCACATTCTCATATTCTCTGTAACGAGCTATTTCCTTTTGTCTCTGGGTCACCTGGCCCGTAAATGCCATTCTCACGGCACTCTGCCACCAGATCTCAACAGTCCCGGCATCCTGGACACGGACCACCTGCCTCCAGCCCCCACGACTGTTCCCCGGCCGGCCGGTTCTGACGAGTCTAGAGGATGCCTCAAAGCTGGACCTCCTCCTGCTCAGTCGCTAACCCGCCCCCTGCCGGGTGTGCGGAGCAAGGTAAGTGCTTTGAGTCTTTTCTCAGCACCCCAGCTGCGGGTCGCCCTGTCGCCGCCCAACACTGCCCTACCTGCTCCGCCCCGTTGTGAAGCCCCGCCGGGTATGTCAAAATAGTCGTCCCCTTGGTGCCCCTAGCGTGGAGTTGGACGCATGGCTATCACTTCCCATCTCGCTAGCTGGCCCGGACCATCCGACTCGGTTACACAATTCAGTTTGCCAGGCTTCTGCGCACCCCGCAGTACACAGCGTACATGCCAGGTCCCTGCGCGCAGAAATCGCTACACTCTTTTCAAAGGCGTGATCACAGGCTCGTCCCTCCAACCGAGATGAAGAAGGGTCTCTACAGCCCTCACTTCATCATACCCAAGAAAGGCGGCAGCTTACGACTGGTCTTGGACTTGCGAGTTCTCAACCAAGCGTTGCACAAACTCCCGTCCGAAATGCTCACGCTTAACCTGCGTCCGGCATCTAGATTGGTCTGCAGCGGTAGACCTGAAGGACGCGTACTCTCTCACGTCTCAATTTTGCCTCGACACCGGCCCTTTCTGTGGCTTGTGTTCGTTGGCCAGGCGTATCAGTACAAGTCCTCCCCTTCGGCGTGTCTCTGTCCCCTCGCGTCTTCACGGAAGTCGCAGAGACAGCTCTTGCCCCGCTCCGAGAAGCCGGCATCCACATACTCAATTACCTATGCACTCACAGAGACCTGGTGCTCAAGCACCTCGGCCGTTTGGGGCTTCAGGTCAACTGGGAAAAGAGTAAGCTTACTTCAGTTCAGAGCATCTCTTTTCTCAGCATGGAGTTTGACTCAGTCTCAATGTTTGCACGTCTCCTCAATGAGCGTGCGCAGTCAGTGTTGAGGTGCCTCGCCGCTTTCAGGCCGGGCACAACGGTCCCCTTAAAACATTCCCAGAGGCTCCTGGGGCATATGGCATCTTCCGCGGCGGACGCACCGCTGGGGTTGATGCATATGAGACCGCTTCAGCACTGGCTTCAGACTCGAGTCTCGAGACGAGCATGGCGCCGCGGCACGCACCATGTGACAATCACCCCCGCCTGCCGCCAAACATCCAAACCCTGGACAAACCTCTGTTTCTTACGGGCTGGAGTACCCTTACAGCAGGTGTCCCGATGCGTCCTGGTCACGACTGATGCCTCCAGATTGGGTTGGGGCGCCGTATGCAACGGGAATGCAGCTGCAGGCCGTTGGAGGGCCCAGCTGCGTTGGCACATCAACTGCCTCGAGTTGTTGACCGTCCTTCTGGCCCTGCGGAGGTTTCTCCCGTTAGTTCGAGACGAACATATCCTGTTCAGGTAAAGGACAGCACCACTGCGGGGGCGTACATAAATCGCCAAGGCGGCGTACATGTGTCACAACTCACCCGTCATCTCCTCCATTGGAGCCAGCAGCGACTCAAGTCACTGCGTGCCACTCACATCCCCGGCAACCTCAATGTGATAACGGACGCGCTGTCACGACAACGCTTGCCTGATGGAGAGTGGAGGCTTCACCCCCACTCGGTTCAGCTGATCTGGGGACGGTTCGGCAAGGCACAGGTAGACCCCTTTGCCTCCCGAGAGACCCCCTACTGGCCCACCCAGGCCCGGTTCTCGTACCACGTACTCCTCGCTACAGCCCCTCCCTGGCGAATTCCCCTGAGGAAAGACCTTCTTTCTCGGGGACGGGGCACGCTCTGGCATCCGCATCCAGTCCTCTGGAACCTCCATGTCTGGTCCCTGGACGGGACGCAGAAGATCTAGCTGGTCTACCACCCACGGTCGTAGCCACGATCAAACAAGCCAGAGCCCCTTCTACCAGGCAACTCTACGCCCTGAAATGGCATCTGTTCATGAATTGGTGTTCTTCCTGGGCAGAAGACCCACAGAGGTGCGCAGTTAGGTCAGTGCTCCTGTTCCTACAGGAGGGGTTGGAGGGGAGGCTGTCCCCATCCACCTTGAAGGTGTATGTCGCCGCTGGCGCAGCTCACCACAACCCAGTAGACGGCAAGTCCCTGGGTAAGCACGACTTAATCGTCAGGTTCCTAAGAGGTGCCCGGAGGCTAAATCCCTGCCGGCCAAACCTGTTCCCCTCCTGGGATCTCTCGGTGGCCCTCACCGGTCTTCAGAGATCCCCCTCCGAGCTGTTAGAATCAGTTGGCTCAGGGCCCTCTCTTCAAAAGCCGGCCCTGCTGATTGCGCTCGCTTCCATGAAGAGGGTCGGGGACCTGCAAGCGTTCTCTACTAACGACACTTGCCTGAAGTTCGGTCCGGCAGACACACATGTGATCCTAAGACCTCGACCGGGCTATGTGCCCAAGGCTCCTACCACGCCCTTCAGAAGATCAGGTAGTGAAGCTGCAAGCACTGCCCCGGCAGGAGGCAGACCCAGCCCCCTCACTGCTGTGTCCGGTACATGCTTTGTGTGCCTACCTGGAACGTACCCAGAGCTTCAGACGCACTGAGCAGCACTTTGCCTGCTTTGGGCGACAGCAGAAAGGGAACGCTGTCTCCAAACAGAGGCTGTCCCACTGGGTAGTGGACGCCATTCAGTTGGCCTATCACACCCAGGCCGTGCCCCCCCCTAAAAGCGGGTCCGAGCCCACTCCACCAGGAGTGTGGCGTCCTCTGGGCACTGGCTAGGGGCACCTCCCTAGCAGACATTTGCAGAGCTGCAGGCTGGGCAGCACCTAACACCTTTGCGAGATCTTACAATCTCAGGGTTGAGTCAGTCTCGTCCCGTGTTTTCTCAGGTCCGAGCCCGTAGAACTCGGTACACGTCGACGGTCTGACCGGGTGAATCGCTTGCGTCCAGTGCCCTTTCCTCTGTCGAGGTAAAACAGTGCACCTTCTTCCCAGGAGACCCCTTTTAGGCTACCCCTACTGGAATAGGTGCTCCACAGGTTAGGCCTTCTACGCGGACTCCTCCTGTGTGTACTTCCGCGGTACGGTCACCTTACGAGCTGACCCGCGTCTCCCTTAGGCAGTCCTTCGCTGCCCTCCGGTCGCCGTGTTGTAGCAACTCCCCCCTCTTCGAGGTTGGACCTACCACCGCGTCATTTTTCCCACATGTGACCCAAGAGGCCATGTGATGTATTTTGCCACCTCTACCTCCCCTTTCGGGTGGGTGTGGCCTCCGCAGGGTCTTTTCCCCCTGAAAGAATAGGAATTCGGGTAAGATCCCCTTCCCTCGATGCGGTAAGGGCCCCAGCTGCTCTTGCTCTATGCCAAGAAAACATAGAGAGAAAAGAGGCCCAGCCAGGCTTGGCCTGTTCCCTAGTTGGGAGCGTCACCTTGTTCCCCCCCTAGGGTAACCAAAAGGATTCTGACGACTTTTTCGGGGCATTGGGGAAGAGTACGTGCAGCCTGAACACAGTTGATCGCTTGTGCACGTAGGATACCTGCCCACTTCTGTGTCAGCAGTACACGTACACGGCTCAGCGCATGGCGAGTTTTGAAGTGGACCCCTAGTGTCGCTTCTTCGACACGACGTGCTGAGCCGAGCTGCTGAGGTGCCCGGAACACTCCCGGCTCCTCAGAAAAATCCTGAATGAACGAGCGTATTTCCCTCGCCTTTATATCCGTATCCGGAGGCGGGGTATGCAAATACTGTTCGCCAACTCTCATTGGCCTTTTTTCATAGATCAGAGGCATCTTTCGGCGCTCAAGAGAGACCCCTAGTGTCGCTTCTTCGACACGACGTCTCGTTCCCTCCACCAGGGAACGGAGGTTACATACGTAACCAAGACGATTTGTATACTTAGAGTAGGCTATTATGACTCTATGGGATACATTTGTGAGTCCAATCTTCCATGCTCTTCAACATCAGTCATGGATGAGTTTCCATTTCACTAGGATGCTGTCTTAGAAGGCTGTTACCTAGACAGTAGACAGCAAGGCATCTTTGTTTTGGACGAGTGCTACTGTGTAGAGAGCTACTTTGAATGAAATAAAAATAAAAGGAGCCGACCTTCAACTGCAATGTTCATTATGTTAATTCAGGCCCTCAAATGGCCCTCAGGTTCCATTTCTTTGCTTCAGCGCAACCAGCAGCCCCTGGAAATGGTCTTAAAATCACATTTCATCTCCAGTTGTGACCCTGCAGAATGAAAGCCTGTTCCAAGAAGTCATTAAAAGGGTTCTCTGAAATTGCATTTGGCCAAATTACACAAGCCGAGTCACCATGCCTCAGTGGGTTCTTTAGGAGCAGAAATTAGCCAAGATGTAAATCTGCCTGTGAGTGAATTATTCAAATTACTTGATAAAGATAAACATATAGCTTTACATATAACTTTTATGTTTTTGTCTGTGTAGGTAAATATCTTATTCTGTCACATTGTTCTGCAAAATCGAAAGAGAGAAAAAAAAAATCTATATTAAATTTAAAGAAAATGAAGCCTATTTTAGGAACATTAAGATTTTTTTTTTGCATTGTGTTTTCATTCAAATTACTTGTAAGCACATCTCCCTCCCCCAGTTTTCACAATTCCAGTAGAGCGCAACATTACCCGCCCACTTTTTAAGCCATCTTGGTTCCAGAAGTATTTTTCCCATTCATTTTTTCTAAAGAGATTTCATACTTTAAGAGTACTTATTTTAAGAGTACTCTTAAAAGTACTCTTATTTTTTATTTTATTGTATGTGTATTCTATATTGTGTGTATTGTTTACTGTACATTGTATAATAGGATTGTGTTGTGTAAGTATATGTACATTTGATATGTAAATTGTGTTGTGTAAATATGTTGTTTATTGTAATTGGTATATGTCTCTTCACTGTCATGACTGCTATGTTGCTCGGAACTGCACACAAGACGTTCACCAACTGTTGCACTTGTGTACATGGTAGTGTGACAATAAAGTGATTTGATATTTGAAGTTTGGAAATCCTTCCAAACCAATCAGCTCCGAGGTGAATCACATTACAAACTTTGATTTGAAACAAAAAAGTACATTACTTGAAAATCAGACAAAAAGACAAAAGGTATAAGTCTGTGTTCTTAACGTCTTTAATAAGAGAATAACTACAATCCCATTAAGCATGGCAAATGACAATCAAATGAAAAAACAAGGATGAATATAAAACTACTGATTTAAAGTGGTTGCTTGTAAGGATATGAAAAATTGGTAACATTCATTAAACACAAGCAAAACGAATCTTTGTGTAAAGCTGTTCTGACATGAATTTTCAGATTAATTAATGTTTACATTTTTTCAAAATGTTAGTTGGTACAAACAACATTTACACCTTCTCCTGACCATGGGTAAATTGTGCATAAGCCATCAGAACATTGTGTGTTCTTTTAGACAAACTGCCATGAATACAGTTTGATAGAAGTGAAATTAATGAAAAAAATAAATGAGTAAAATTAACCTTAAAAATTATATACAGTATATCAGAGAGAATAAAAGTGTCATTTTCTTTTTAAACCACATAAGTTACTTTATAAAAAACGTTCTCTGATGCTTGCACTTATTTCTTCAGATTTTATGTTTCGTCCAGCAGAATTGTTTGTCGTGGGGTGAAAAGTTTGTGGAAAGATGTAGTTTTGGCATGCAGTTCTCGGAAAAAAAATCAGTGCCCACTAACGTGATTGATTTGAGAGTTTCTTCGTGTGAAATTAGCTTTATAATATGGAGTTGATTAACAGAAGTTCAGGAGGAGCATGTTAATTTTAATCTGACAAATCATGGCCTGTGAGCAGGAGCATATAAGACGCTGCTTACCTGCTTCCTGTGACAACTTGCCGGAATGAGAGTCATTCCGGCATTCGGCCCCGCCCATTGCCCACAAATAGACCCAGGTAGTCGGATCATTGGATGCAACTTCACTGCAAAGCATTTGTCTCCACCAGATCAGCTCTTCTATCCAAACAATCTCATTATTCAACAAAAGTTGCCACAGCAGCTCTATTGTTTTTAGCAGTATTGATGGTACCTATATTAAGTGTTTTTTTTTTACCGTCTTTCTTTCTATGCTCCATTCGCTGAAGCAGTTTATAGCACAATGTTCTTATGCAACCTGGCTGTTCTGGCTCTTTAAAAATGTGAAACATCTCTCTACGACTGCTCATATGTTCTCTTATCTAAACTTTCCTCCAGGAAAGCAGTGTGAGCTGCCTCCACAAAATGGCGCCATTCCATTTTTATTTGAGGTTTGTTGTTTATGCCCAAAAGCGTTTTCAAGCGGGTATCACCAAACTAGATTGCGCAGCCTTAAAGCCCAGGGCGCCCCCAGGCAGTCAAGGGCCACCTGGTAGTCAAAGGCCCCTGGGCACTGGCCCCATTGGCCTGGTCGGTAATCCGTCCTGCAATATGTCTCGCTTCCTCTCAGCATTTTTGACATACACTCATCTAAAGTATTATTAGGAACACCTGTTCAATTTCTCATTAATGCAATTATCTAATCAACCAATCACATGGCAGTTGCTTCAATGCATTTAGGAGTGTGGTCCTGGTCAAGACAATCTCCTGAACTCCAAACTGAATGTCAGAATGGGAAAGAAAGGTGATTTAAGCAATTTTGAGCGTGGGATGGTTGTTGGTGCCAGACAGGCCGGTCTGAGTATAGGGAAAAACATCCAGTATGCGGCAGTCCTGTGGGCGAAAATGCCTTGTTGATGCTAGAGGTCAGAGGAGAAAGGGCCGACTGATTCAAGCTGATAGAAGAGCAAATTTGACTGAAATAACCACTCGTTACAACTGAGGTATGCAGCAAAGCATTTGTGAAGCCACAACACGCACAACCTTGAGGCGGATGGGCTACAACAGCAGAAGACCCCACCGGGTACCACTCATCTCCACTACAAATAGGAAAAAGAGGCTACAATTTGCAAGAGCTCACCAAAATTGGACAGTTGAAGACTGGAAAAACGTTGCCTGGTCTGATGAGTCTCGATTTCTGTTGAGACATTCAGATGGTAGAGTCAGAATTTGGCGTAAACAGAATGAGAACATGGATCCATCATGCCTTGTTATCACTGTGCAGGCTGGTGGTGGTGGTGTAATGGTGTGGGGGATGTTTTCTTGGCACACTTTAGGCCCCTTAGTGCCAATTGGGCATCGTTTAAATGCCATGGCCTACCTGAGCATTGTTTCTGACCATGTCCATCCCTTTATGGCCACCATGTACCCATCCTCTGATGGCTACTTCCAGCAGGATAATGCACCATGTCACAAAGCTCGAATCATTTCAAATTGGTTTCTTGAACATGACGATGAGTTCACTGTACTAAAATGGCCCCCACAGTCACCAGATCTCAACCCAATAGAGCATCTTTGGGATGTGGTGGAACGGGAGCTTCGTGCCCTGGATGTGCAGCCCAAATCTCCATCAACTGCAAGATGCTATCCTATCAATATGGGCCAACATTTCTAAAGAATGCTTTCAGCACCTTGTTGAATCAATGCCACATAGAATTAAGGCAGTTCTGAAGGCGAAAGGGGGTCAAACACAGTATTAGTATGGTGTTCCTAATAATCCTTTAGGTGAGTGTATATCGTACAGCAGGGGGAAGTCATACTTTAGTAATTATTGCATTTCTCCTGCATATCAGTATGCAGCACAGAGTTGCAGCTCTTGTTTCTCAGATAATTTTATGCAGTTTTTTTACATTGTTTAAGATTATATTTCCCAGCACATTTCTCCTGTATTTCTTTATGCAGTGCAGAGCTGTGACTCAATGCATTCCTAGATAATTTCATGCTGTTCACATCTTTTGCTATGCGATGCATTTCCTATGCAAGACATATATTATACTGCAGGTAACAGCAATACTCCTAAAGAGTGAATGACCACAAGTGAATCCTTCAGTAATGATTGCAAGTCAATTTCTCCTGTATATCTGTTTGCAGTGCAGAACCAAAGCTCTTATTTTTCAGATCATTTTATGCTGTGTTTTCACATTGTTTATTAAGATGTATTCCCCAGCACATTTCTTCTGCATTTCCTTATGCATTGCAAAGCTGCAACTCTCTTTTCATAGATCATTATGCTCCTGGTCACATTTTTTAAAAATTTTACTAATATTTATTTTCTCTCTAGAATCTCTAAATGTCCCTGAAATGTCGATTGCATGCTTTTCCCTCTAATAAACATGAGCAGTCCACATGTTTTCCCCTAAAATAAGCATTAACTCTTCTTCTGGTGCAATTGCAGCCCACACTCCAATGGCCATGGACCACTCCAATGGCCACTCTCCTGACATCCCACCTACACCCCATCTCCCCATTCTCTAGATTCATTATCTAAATAAGTCCGGTGGGGGTTGTCAGGACTTGTGTTTAGATGATAATGTATGGTCAATTCTAATGCTGTTAAACACTAAATAAACATGCTAAATAAACATGTCGTAGGCAGGTGCATTCACAATTCAACAGAAAAAAAAAAATTAAATAGAAAAAACCTTTAAAAAAATGAAAGAACGGGGGAGGAATGTGGCACGGTGGAGGGCGGGACCGGGGCGTGATTACACATGCCAGGTCCCGGCTGATCAAGCCGTCAAGAGGGATAAAGGCCACTCGCGGACGGCGCTGTGAGAGAGAGAGATCGTTCACGGACATGTCCATCGTCTTATGTGTTTGTCTTTTGAGTTCTCCATTAAACCTATTATTTCATATGTCAAGCCGGTTTCTCGCCTCTTCCTTGCCCGTGAACTTGATCTGTTTTACAAAAATCTTTATTAGCTTATAGCATCTTGGTCAAAGGTCTTCTTCAGGTACTTCCAGTTGCAAGGGAAGTACTGTGACTATAACTGTTACATCATAATTTACCTGAGAAGTTCACCAAAGATGCTGATGATGCACTCAACTGAAGCAGACAATGTTAATGGTGGTGGTATCCTCCTTCCAGCATGAACTGAAATCTTTTTTACACTAAAGCTTTCTGTAAGACCACTTTTATTGAACTCTTGGACAATTCAATTCACAAAAGAACCTCTAACAGCCAGAACATGACAGTATGATGAGAGTAAGGGTTTGTTCACACTTGGCAGGTTTGGTTAAATTAAAATGAACTCTGATGCTATTGCTCTGTTAGTGCGGTTCATTTGAAAATGCGTGAACGCTGCCATCGAACCTGCGCACCAAACAAGCAGAGCATGAATAATGAGTATCGCTGATGCAAGTAACGTCAACCGTACTTGCATCATACCTTCATTTGTGTGTACAACAGAGATATTTCTGGTGCTGTTTTGACTCCTTTACACATTTTAGCTCTTTAGCTCTTTGTTTGTTCTCAGCTGGTAAAAATATGTATATAAATAAATCCAATGAGCGCATTTAGCCCAGCAGCCAGGATTATTTTGGATGTTCAGCAAGTTCCGTCGCAAAATATACATAATATACACGCCTTTTTGTTTTGTATCTTAAGGTTCATGTTAAAAATGCCAGTGTGAAACTATGCGAACCAGCACTAAACGTATTGTTTTTATTTTTGGTCCGTACCAATAGAATCAAGAGAACCGAACTACAAGTGTGAGCACACCCTAAATTCCTCACTTTCTTTGTGACCACACCAGCATTGATGCTAAATAATAATTTTACGATTTGAATGCACTTCAGTCTTCATTTTAAAACTCTTCCATTACACAAATCCCTATTCTAATATACTAGGTCATCTGTTGCCTTCATTATATGGTGTTTTCTTTGTTGTGGATTATAATAATTGTGAATGACCATGCACACGCCCCCTGTTTACAAATCCAGAGGATAGTTTTCAGGAAGGTCCATTCTACATGCAATTATTCTGAATGTACTCATATATTAACGAAAGTTTCATGAATAAGGCCTGTCATTCACAGTGCATCAAGGAAGTGGGCTGTCGCTGCAAAAATCATCTTGTAGATGAACATGCAAGCATATTAGCTATACAAGTGGGGAAAACAGTTTTAGCATAATATGTATGGTAAAGAAGCACAGTGTTGTCATGTTTTACTGTTGATTTGAAAAATGCCTTTTGATCGTAATCTTGACCAACAGTTTTGGAGATTTTGGTCTTTTCCCATTCAAATAGATTCAAGGAGCAAAGATGGCCCCAGTGGACTGACTTGCAAGAAAGACTTTAATTAAAGGCAGTACAACAAAGTCTATGATGTATAAATGCTCAACAATTTCAATAATATATCATTAGTTTATGAAAATGATAATTTTGTCTATGGACAATTAGATGAAGAAATGTGCTTAATTGGCCAGACTGATCTCACAGTACAATAGTAGGAAATAGCAAGTTGTTTTCAGCTGTACATGATGTAATACCATAGATGGAGGGTGAACGAGCTGCAGGGTAATGGTATTTACCAGGTCTCCCATGATGCTGACACAAAGCACTTCTGGTCAAACCACAAGGGAAGGTAAAGGGAGCCAATGCAAAAATGTCTGATAGGAGGTGGCACTTGTTAGTGAGTCTGGATAATGTGGCCAATCCTAGTATCCTTCTTGGAGGCCCTCCAGTCATTGTATTCTCCATTCTCTCTCGGTCCACAAGGGGGCCCCCTACAGCTGTGTAACTGAGCAATAACAGATGCCTTAGTCTTACTCAAAGCTTTAACTATATTTACAAAAAAAAGACCTTTCTTTGAGGGGCTCCCTGGTGGCTTGTGGCCCTAAGCATATTCTGCTTATAGCCAGAAACGGCCCTGTGCTGAACTGTCATACATTTTTCAGGTTAAATATGACTAGGACATGTTGTTGACAGATTTTGTTAGATGCACTGATTTAGCAATATTTAGCAATATTAGAGTGCTTTCGATTACTGTTCTTCTTTTTTTAAAATTATGTTTAAAGCTTTGTAACAGCGTCCACTGTGGATTTGTGCAGTAATAAGGCAACATTTTGTGTGGGCAGAGGAACATTAGTCATAAGAACTTGTGTGTTTGTGTGTGTGTGTTTGTTTGGAATTAAATTAACTTCTTCACATGAAAGAAACTGCTCACTGGAAATTGAAATGGGATATGTGAGCTAGGTAATTAGCATAAGAGCAAGACTGCTCTAATTAAATCAAACCTCCTGCCTCCTCAATCACAGGAAGTGCTCAAAGCTTCAGACCATCTCTCCATTGTACAGTTTGACTTAAGTCTTATCCAGGGGTGGAAAGAGTACTGAAAAATCATACTCAAATAGAAGTACTATTACTTCCCATAAAATGTAGTGTGAGTAGAGTGAAAGTAGCTGTCCTAAAAACTACTCAATTAAGAGTAAAATACTTTTCATTTTAAAGTACTCGTGAGCAGTACTTTAAAATGAAAAGTAGCAGTACAAGCTACATCATGCTTAAAAAGGAATAATTCACGCAAAAATAAAAAAATTCTCTCATCATTTCCTCACCCCCATCCCATCCCAGATGTGTATGACTTTCTTCTGCAGAACACAAATTAAGATTTTTAGAAGAATATCTCAGCTCTTTTTGTCCATACAATGAAAGTGAATCAGTGCTAAAATATTGAAGCTCCACAAATTACATAAATCAGCACAAAAGTAGTCTAATCCATGTGCCTCCAGTGATTTAATCCATGTTTTCAGAAGCGATTTGATAGATGTGGTGAGAAACAGATAAATATTGAATTCCTTTTTTACTATTAATTATCTACCCTGCTCAGTCAATCTCCACTTTAAATTTCATATTGTTGTTCTTGTGTTTTTGGTGATTCAAATTTTTCATGCATATCGCCATCTACTGGGCAGAGAGAAGAATTTCTTGCAAAAATTTACTTAAATATTGATCTGTTTCTTACCCACACCTGTCATATCAATTATGAAGTCATGGATTAAACCACTGGAGTTATATGTATTACTTTTATGCTGCTTTTATGTGCTTTTTGGAGTGTCAAAATGTTGTCACCCCTTCACTTACATTGAATGGACCTAAAGAGCTGAAATATTCTTGTTTGTTTTGAAGAAAGAAAGTCATTGACCACATTAGCGCTCAAACATTAGCCGCCTGTCAATCAAATAGTGCGCTGCGACAGACATCAGGTAATAAAAAGTCCATCTTTTATATTTCCTCAAGATCAACCAAACAGTGATGCACTTGCTATCGTGATCATTATAATGAACACCCCTGTTCTAGATGTATAACATAGGCTAAATATTAGAAAACTAAAGTTTGATTGAGGACATCTCTCTTTTTTCAGATAAACACCTAGATCATTTTACTTCTCAGCCCTATTGATATCATTGCATTAATCTCTCACAGCAACCCAGTAATCTCAGAGATAGATAGTTAAATTACAGGCTACATTATAGACACACAGAAGCTAGTAAGCAGAAATGTTAAATTTACATCGATATGTTTCTTCAGAATCATAAACACGGGACGTGATGGTAAACTGTCCATTGTGCCAATGGATGGTATGCACATGAGGTTTGCCTTGATGTTGAAAGTGGCGTGGGAACTGTACCTCAGTCATGGGAATGATGTAACTTTCGGGACACATCATCAGTAATGTACCTTTGAATCAGGGGGTGTTTCAGCCTTTCAACACTAGACACCCTCATCAAAGGTACACCCTGTGGCCAGCTACAGGGTGATCAAACCTGAGCTTGTGTCCCATGCCCAATCATGAAATTGCCTAGTTGATTACATGGCGCAGCCCACGGGACTATGCAAGGCAGGAGGCGTCCTCTTCCCTGAGTCAAGCCTAGAGCTGACCGCATACCTTGTACCTGGGTTCTCAAGTGGGTTATAGGGTGGGGGGATTAGTGAGTGGGTCATGTTGATGCTCTTTGAGCCCAACAAGGGTCCGTCCTCTTAATCCATATCCACTGGCTGCTTCTTTCGGCCGCTTCAGAGACTGATCTAATTGTCTGTCGCAGAGCCTGTCCATGGATGCCAAGGTCTTTCAGCAGTCTGATGGTAGAAGAAGCCACAAATCCTCTGCATCCCACTTCCACCGGATAGATTTTCGCTTTCCATCCTCGTTGTTGAGCGTCTGCTGCCAGTTCTATATAGCGCAGTTTCTTGCGTTCATAGGCCTCATTCGTTGAATTCTCCCATGGGACTGTGAGCTCAATGATGTAGACAGACTTCAATGAAGGGGACCAGAGAACCAAGTCTGGCCTAAGGGTGGTAACTGCAATCTCAGGTGGAAAGATTATTTGCTGGCCAATATCTACTAGCATCTTCCAGTCCCGGGCCATGGCTAGCTGTCCAGCTTCTGATTTGGTCGGGGGATGGTTGGGCTTTTTCTGTCCCTCTCGGATGAAGGTTGGGGCCGCGATGGAATTGATTGCTCCCAGGGGCAAGGAGTTGGTGGTATTCCTCTGGCTCTCAAGAGCTGCTGCCAGACTCTTGAGGACCTGGTTGTGTCTCCAGGTATAACGACCTTGTGTGAGGCTGGTCTTACAACCGGCCAAGATGTGCTTAAGGGTCGCTGGAGTTGGGCAGAGGGCACAGGTTGGGTCCTCGCCATACCACTAGTGGAGGTTTTTTGGAGATGGGAGCACATCATAGGTGGCTCTGATGATGAAGCTGATGTTGCTTGCCTCCATTTCCCAGAGGTCCCTCCAGCTAAGCTTTCTCTTTTCCAGGCCTTCCCACCTCATCCATTGTCCCTGCTTGACAAGAGAGACGGCCTTTGCACTTCTTTCCGCCTCCTCCTGACGACGCACCTCCTCAACCACCATTTTCCTCCTCTCTGATGTTGAGGCCTTACGCCAAGTTGGCTTAATTGCCGTAAGGCCAAGGCCTCCTCTTCCCAACTGGATGTGCCCTACAATGTCACTGTGCTTCAGGGCTGACGTAGCTTGCTGCATTGCATCGGATGGTGTCCATTTCCGTCCAGTTAATAGGGGTGGAACGGCATTGCTGATGGTCTGGTCTCTGGAGTCCTTCAAAGTCAGCTGGAGTCTCACTTTAGAGCACCTGTACTCTTCTGTGAGGCTCGTGATAGGCAGTTCAAGGACCCCTTTGCCGTAGAGGCTGATGTTAGTCAGACAGCGTGGGACGCCGAGCCATTTCTTTACATATGAAGTCATGGTTCGCTCCATCTTCTCCACAGTTGTTACTGCGAGCTCGTAGATAGTGAGTGGCCACATTACCCGAGGGAGAAGTCCAAATTGCAGGCACCAGAGTTTGAGCTTCCCTGGCAGTAGGGTACTATTGATGTTTTCCAGACTGTTGGTAATGTCCTGCCTTACTTGCTGCACTTGGTCTTTGTCCCTGAGGCTTGCATTGTACCATCTACCCAGGCTTTTGACAGGTTGCTCAGACACTGTTGGTATTGAGTCAAATTAGAGGCAGGATTAATGATGATTTCTGGCTTGAGCAAGTTAAACTCACATGACACGATCAAGCAATTGGCCTTTTCACTGCGAAAATCACTTATAGGTGCAGCTGAGATGTTCAGCTGTAAAATATGCTTGAGGCATTCTCCAGATCCATAACGGGAGTCACGAGACTCTCCATAGCCAATCATGTTGATAGATAAAAATTAAATCAGGACAGGGAAATAGCGAGCACAGATGGTGGGAAAATAGTGCAGTAAAAGTACAGTTACAGCACTTAAAGGTAAAAGTATAAAATTTTTAAACAACTTAAAGTACATTTCTTGGGAAAAGTATTTAATTACAGTAACGTGAGTATTTGTAATTCGTTACTTTACACCTGCGTTCACATGCTTGCACAGTATATATTTCGACCTTTACTCATTCCCATACAAAGTGGGGCACAGCAGCAAAAAACAAAACAACAACAATGAAAAACTGCATTTTTAATTCCAAGAGTAAAATTAAGAGGAAAACAATCATGAAAAACTAAATTATGGGCTGAAAATCTTTAACTAGCACTATACTGTAAATGGATCAGTGCCCACAAGTCGCCGGGAAAGTGAGGTCTGACCCCAGTCCGCCCGGGGAGGAGCGGCTGCTGTCCACCTGAGAGGGTGGAGGAGTGATTGAGGACCATGCGACAGTGCATCAGAGAACAATTTTTATCCTCTCTCTCTCTCTCTCTCTCTCTCTCTCTCTGTCGCTCCGTGTTGGCCTTTATCCCTCGCCTGTTTTTGTTTTGTTATTGTTTTTACCCTCCTGCCTCCTCCCAGGTCGAGCAACGCGGGGATGACCTACTGGCACGGGGCGCAAGGAACCACCGGGTGGAGAGAGGAGGAGGGCGGGGTTGGGTTGGAACAACGCACGCCCGTTCCTCAATCAGCCTGATGGGGGCACACGAGGGATAAGGGTGGCTGGTGACGACTCCACATGCCGAAGTGTCCTTGGGCAAGACATTGAACCGCAAGTTGCTCCCAGTGGTATGCTAGCACCTTGCATGGCAGCTCTGCTGTCATTGGTGTGTGAATGGGTGAATGAGATGTAGTGTAAAGCACTTTGAATACCGCTAAGGTTAAAAAGGTGCTATATAAGTGCAGACCATTTTACATTTATGGAAATTGACTCATGGAAAAGTTAAAGTAGCTCATGAGAAAAATACTGAAGTAAAAGTAACTGATTTTAAATGTGCTTAAATATCAATGATATTGTAAAACATTTGTTGTAAACATTTACATTTACAGTTGTTGTTGTTGTTTGTTTGTTCGCAAAATAAATGTATCAGAGAAAAAGTATGAATTTCCTCTTCAAAATGTAGTGAAGTATATGAGAAAGTCATCAGAAGTATTTATACAAGATTAAAAATTAAGTAGATTAAAACAGTATGCAACCTGGTCTCATTGTGAAAACGTGACTCTACATACATTTTTGCAAAACTTATGCATTTTGTCTCCAGGTACAATGAACACTAGAGGCCCTACAACAACTGTGTGTTTTATTCACATTCACTCAAATCATGTCTTTAATGGCTGATTATGACTTTATAAATTTGTCTATTACTCATTACTCAAATTGTCTAATACTATTTCTTTTAATCTTAACACATCGTTTGAAAAACGATACATTTTAACGATTATATTACAGACCCACCTATAAATATATACTAATTCCAACATGAATATCTTGCGTGGCAGCTCACTTAATCAAGCATTGGACTTTGAGTCGGATGATCAAGGTTCAAGTCCAGCCATGAGCTCAAGCTGACCTGTGTCACGGCAGAGTCAGTGAAGAACAACATGATGTTGTTGCTTCAGAAAATTTTCTTTTTCATTTCGCTTCTGCATTTTAAAACACTATTGTTAGGTTTAGGCATTGTGTAGGTAAGGACTTCTTTTTTTTAATGTTTCATTTATTTTTTAAAACAATCTTGGTTAGGTTAAGGCAAAATTTCTTACATGCAATTTCTTATGATTTCACCATTTTGTACTTGTTGTATGACTGGGTCCCATAGACTTGCATTTAAGGGGGGACCCAAACTACACATAGAAGCCAGGAGAACTTTTTTTTTATAAATATTTTTTTTAACCTGGGCTAGTAAGTAACTCCCTATAAAATGCATAGGAATGTATTTAAATAAATATTTCGGGTTCAATACAAGTTAAGCTCAATCAGACAGCATTTCATCTCGTATTTTATCTCGTCCCTCCATTTCCTTAAAAAAAAAGGTTTTACATTGAGGCACTTACAACGAAAGTGAATTGGACCAATTTGTGGATGGTTTAAAAACAGAAACGTGAAGATTTTAATTTGATAAAAACACACATTAATTCTTCTGTTAAAACTCATTTTTTTATTTGAGCTGTAATGTTGTTTAAATAGTCATTGTACAGTAATTTTAGGATTTTAGGGTCATGGCAACTAAGTTGTAAAATTGGCTATAAATTTACACCGAAAAAGTTAGTAAGTGATTTTATCATCCTAAAATTATGTTTACATGCATATTGTTTGTCTTGTGGCTATACTTTTGAAAAAGTGATTATTTTAACATTCAAACATTGGCCCCCATTCACTTCCATTGTGCCAAGTCTGCGGTTTTCCCCCGAATTTAAATGACTATTTAAACAACTTTGCAGCTCAAATAATACACAAGTTTTAACAGAAGAATGAATGTAAGTGCCTTTATAAACTCATTATCTTAACATTCCTGCCTTTAAACCCTCCAAAAATGTGCCCCATTCACTTCCATTGTACATCAAGTGGCTCACCAAGATAAAAAAAAAAAAGAAATTACGAAAAGGAGGGAGGAGTCTAAATTATTTTTTGTGGTAATCATTAACATTGCCACAAATGCTTTCGATTCAGCTTAACTTGTATAAACCCAAAATATTCCTTTAAATTTAAATCAACACAACTTGAATTCAGTACAACAAATACTACCATAATGCATACTTCACAACTGAACTAATCATTTAAATATACTACTAATAAAAACTGATCATAATTTTTTTTTTTTTTTTACTGTAATGAGATTTTCTCACAATACAATTTGGGGAGGGAGTTTGAATGTGCTTAATCATCATGAAAATAAAAGTAAACGCAAACCTTAATCATCCAAAAAATAGGTTTGATTTACTTTTATCTAAAATATAATTTTATTTTGATTTTTGGGGTGAAATATGACCCAGATATTTCTTGACATTTTTTGTAAGATTCACGATTTTGGTGGTTGATGAGCAACTTTGACTTGAAACAGAGCAAATGGCAGTTAATAGTTTTGAAACATTAAAAAAATGTCTCTCAGCTTAGACTTTTGCAATCAATGAAATACTTCATTACTTTGTGTCCTTAAGAAAAACTAAAACCTGAGCAATTTCAACAGGTGAAACCGATAGGCTACTTCAAAAAACAAGAATGCGTGCTATTGGCAAATCTGGCTTAATTTCATGATACTGTGATTTAATGAATTGAGTTAATCGTGGGTAATTAAACTATCAACTGACATCCTTTGAACCCAAATAAAACAGATGAAAGGGAAATGTGATTTCAACAGCCTAGTTTGAGCGATGGATAATAGCTGTTACAAGCAGAGCATGATCTCTCTCTCAAAAAATGTCATCCTGCTCAACCAGGCTTGAATGACACATTTCCTACATATACATTCCACCTGAGCACATTCTCCAAGCATGACCTCCAGCCAAACCCACCTGGGAAGCAGATAGGCACCAGAGGGAGATGAGTCTGTTAACCCGGGCCATCATTCACACATAAACCTCATCAAATGCAGACAGAACAAGGGATGCTTATGAAAGAAGGCGTTTGTTCCCAATTATTCAAGCTAAAGCCTTTTGTCAGTCTACATCTGTATTCTCATTTGAAATTTTCTTATTTATAATGCTCTAGTTAGAACTTTTCATAGCCTCTGTGAGATAAGTAAAGATAGAATGATGATTGGTTTGATATTTTTACCAATATCAAACTTTTCAGCTTGATCAGTTAGATAAATGGCACATTTGGTGGTATAGCACCAGACGACACCATTACATCACTGTGTAATAAATGAATAAAAATGTGCAATTAACTGTATTAATTGCATAAATTACTCTGCAGTTAACAAAACAGCCATTCAATCTCAAGTGAGAAATGCGTCACATCTTATGCTGTCTGTACAAACAGACAGCATAAAACAAACATTAGATTTGTGGCAATTTAGATTGCAAAACAACATTGTGTAAATATAATGGTATAAAGTTATTTTATGATTATCTAAAATGACTATTTTTTCTTTAATCATAAAAGACATTACTATACAAATATTCAAAATGTGCATTATGTTTGTATTGCTGAAGTCTAAAAACTGCTTGTCAAAAAGTAAAAAAAAATATATTTAAATTCAGTTCTGTAGTTATTAGACCCTCATCAATTGGGAAAGAAAAAAAAAAACATTGGTTAATCTCTACATATATTATTGCACTCACTGCCCACTTTGTTGATTGTGACTCAGAATGCTTTGGCTAAAACCATGCAAAGCGGGTTTAGGGAAGTGGTGTTCTGGTCTCATCCAGACATGGGATCTGATTTAGACATTTTAAACCCACTTAAAATGTGCCCACTCTCACTTGGGAGAATATTGTAATGTAAAGTTATTCATTTGTGTTTTACTTTTTAATAGTCAAGGCTGTTAAAATGGAAAGGAGTTTGGCAGAGAACCAGCCAGGATTTCATATTTGGCTTGCTTTCAGGAACTTGTTTTCAAACAATATTTAACCAAATACATTTTTTTTTTTTTTGTAATAGTAACCATAGTTTTCACAGAAATACCACAGTTAATGTTTATTGGTCATATTAGCCAACCACATTCATTCAAAACAAGACAGAAAGATTCTAAAAGCTTCTTAGATGGCATTGTGAAATGTCATAAATATATTATTTTACAGTAATATTTTATGTAGTTACTATGGTATTTAGATTTAAATTATGGTCACAATGGAAACATAAGGTAAAGCACCTAGAGTGCCAAGCAACAAAAACTCTGGCATTTGTGTCATGCACTTGCCAAATTAAAAAGAACAAACAGAGAGGTAAACATAATTAAAAATGGAAAAGATGGAAATGACACAAAATGTGGGACATGGCTGCAAGTTTATTTTTATATTACACTTTTAAAAACATGTATAAAATTGGTCCGGCTTCAAAAACAAGGCATGCAATGTCTTGGTTCACGATCTCAGTGTTTTTATCAAGCATTCCCTATATAAAGCACATCCAAATTACTGAGGTTCAAATTCTGAGCAGCAAGACAACCATGCAAATAAACTGGATAGACTGAATGCTTTAATAGTAGGTCTCCCTCTCCACCCAACCTACAATGAAAATATAAAGTCATATTAGTTCTGATAGAATTTTAAAAACATGGGCATCGTGTATGTCCTGTTTATCAACAATTCCATGCATTAAGCCTGTAAATTGAAAGATTACCTCTGTTCCAAAACCTAGTTAGCTGCATACCTATACAGCCTTTTATGGCATGCTCCCTACACGAATGCAGGCAGCAACACTACGCAATCTAAGGCATGAACACATGTATCCTTCACAGAGAAGGCAATCCCAGAATTCACTGTGAATTTCAAGGTGTTGATTACAAATGTACTTGCATTTCATTCAAAATCAAATTAAATACTGTTCAAAAAGGTTCATTTAAATAATTATTTTAACCAATATGTGTGTTCTACGTAGTGTTATGCTTAAAGTTATTAGCTTAGAAACATGCCAATGCAAAAATCTATTGGAATCAATTGCAAGTGTCATCTTGTGCGGTTCACTCTAGAGTAGCACCATATCTTGCATCATGCATGGTACAGAGTTGATGCCTAAGTAGTGTTTCAAATTGGTCACTTGTGAGGATCCAACCTTAGAAGGTAGCTGTACATGTAGGCTGTATAGGCAAGTCATATCACTAGGTTTTGGAACACTAGGCTCATATTATTATCAAAGTAAAAATAATCTGTTGTCATGAGGGATGATGCGATTGAACATCTTACCTCCTGGGCTGCGTCGGATGATAAGTTTTCGGATTTCATCATAAATAAAGATGAGGAGTGAATAGGGGAAGGCGCAGAACCACCAGTTTGGTCTGATGAAAGAAATGTACAAAAATTATACAATTGTTCTAGACTACAACCATTTCATATTATCTTAGCAAAAAATACACTTTGACTCAAAAACAATAAAATACAGAATTCAGTGTAAATTACAAAACCATTCCTTTAAATGTTTTACTTGTTTCATAAACAGGGATGCAAACTCATGAGGGGTGTAAAAGGTGAGACACCCACTGATCCACGAACATATTTTCAGGGATTTTTTTTTTTTTTTTTACTAACTAATTCCAGCAATTTTAATGATTAAAGTATAGCAAATTAACTGCACAATAATGCACAATGAGCTGCAAAAATACCTATTATTTTGGTGATGCTTTTCAGTTTTATTACCTGAATTGTTCAGTAACCTCCTTCCGGAGATGAATCTAAGTTGCGACAAATGAACATCTTATGTACTAAGAGGTATCACTGAATAATTTTGAGACATTAATGACCATAGTCTACCAAGAGACTTTATGGTGTTTAATCATTATAAGAACAGAGCAGATCTATAATTCTCGTTCCGTTTGTGAACTTCAGAGCATGACTTTTATCAAAAAAGACAACAATAATAGCCTAATAATAATAATAATTATGAGTTTCAATAATGGCCTTTTGTCAGTGTAAAGTACATTTCACATAAGTTGCATCAAGGCGGTCTGTTCAATGCCAATGTCAAGTGATGCTTTGGCTTCCACATGACACGCGTTGCAAAAAAAAAAAAAAAGCGTCAACAAGGGCCGATTTTAAGAGTTTGCCATGCAAGAAAGCTGGAGATGTAAATGATAACAATTAGGGGAAAAAAATGGAAATTGCTTTGACAGCAGAAAGTAAAAAGATGACTCGTCTATGTTTAGGGCTGAGCATTTTCTTGGAGAATGCAATAACTGTAGTTCAATAACGATATACTCGGAAGCAATAAGGTAATATTTAATAATTTAATTAAGACGGTGCTTCTCAAACTTTTTAGGCCAAGTACCACCTTCGATCAAACACCTAGTCACTACTAGCATTCGGCAGGTATATAATTTTAGCATAGTCTTAAGGATTGTGAGCAACATACACAATGCCATATTTGATTATTTGATAAACATTCATGTGGTTTGCACAATCAGCAAGAGTGTGTTTCTAAAATCAAACATACAAGATTAACATTCAGAATTTTTGCAATCCAGTTCAAACAAACTTTAGAAATTTGGAGCTTAGGCATTGCTAGACCCTGTTTTTCCATCTCAGCCTCCCTAAAATTATGCAGCTAGCATCACCCTTAAAAATATGTGATAATGTGCATGTGATCTATGAAAACAGAAGCTGCAGTAAGCTATCTGAGGTTCATTTTACTCTGAATCATGCCCTTACCAGTCGTTAACTTTAAAACTTGTTTTAAAAATTTTTTTCCTTCCCTCTAGTCATAGGTGGACTCAGCCATAGGTTACATAGCAGCAATATTCGTCACATAGCACTGCCTTGCACACATCTGTCAGACACACATTCCATTTCTCTGTCCCTCATCCAAGCAATCTTCCAGTGAAATCAACAACAAATACAGCCAAATACAACCCTGTGTCTTTGAGTCAAAAGCACTATTTAAGATCATAGACTTTAAGGAAGTCTGAGAATGTGTAAAATAAATGGAATGATATCTTGCCTCAATCGCATCAGTTTTTGCTGTTCAGTTTTCTGCATGGGAATAATATTGTTGTGTGCACACAGAGAAATCAGCGCAGCTCTGCACAAAGAGAACATTACCTATTCACATCCAGCAATGCCGATGTAAAAAAAGACAAATGTGGGCTATCTTAAAGATATATTACAATTGTAATAATACATTTGAATAAAATGTATATTTACATTTTTAATGTAAATATCCTGAGGGCACTCCGCATACAACTGGTGGTACTAGTGGATTAAGAGATATTAAATGTCTCATAATTCCAGGAATTATTAGAATTTCATAATCTCTTCATAAATTCTGACAGTTTTTTTTCTTATTGCTTTGTACTCTCCAAGTCATAATTTTTTAGGCAAAACGTGTCTGGAAAAAAAACGTTGGTTTAAAGTTGGAGTCGAGGTTGCGCTGACGCTTCACTCTATAGACTTGAATGTATTCAGCAGCACTGATGCGAGTCATGTGGATGCTCCTTGGTGTACTGCATCAGTCCATTCTACGCACTAATAGCTCTTCCGCCATTTTCTCTCCTTGATGAACAAGGTATACATACTCACATGCTGATGCCGAAGTGTATGAACAACATGCCCCTCTCTTTCAGTCGATTGGTGCATACCAGATCATTCTCCATTCATGTCAGACATGCACTGCTGTAGCCAAGCATTGATCGTAGCTGTAACCAATCAAGCCATCTGTCTTGGTAGGACTGTGATTGCTAAGCACACGATTGGTCACTGCTCTAATTAATCACGCACATTAATCTGCACCCCCACCCCCTTTTTTTGTTTCAAAACAGCTAATTTCACCAAAAATGTAGGAGTTTGCATCCCTGCATTAAAGATTGTCATACAGTGTAAAACACAAGCACAACATATGTGTAAGTCTGTGTAAATAATTTATAAAAACTATTCCTGCATTAATTATCATGATGCAACGAAAAATTGTTTTATGAACAACACTTAAACCTTAATGTGATCATAAAGTCATTATTCCGTACATATTTGCCTCAAATTAAATGGTTTTTGTAAAAAAAATGTGTAAAGCCATTCCAATGTTTTTAATGAACGAAACCTAAACTGAAATATAACCATAAAATTATATAAACATAAATTGTCACATAAAATGTAATGGCTTTACAACAAAAGAATTGTTGTGAAAAACTCGTAAAACCATTCTTAAGTAAATTTTTGCTTAATGCAAAAAATAAATTATGGTTTTACGAGCAAGACCAAAAAATACTAAAAAAAATAACAAAAATGTATTGTTTAACCTTAAGAAAAAACGTCTTGCGTATATTCACAAAGAAATTTGCTCATGTTTTATTAATGACACCCATAGGTTGAGACGTACTTTAGTGGGTACATTCTAAGGGCAACATCCATTCCTGGGCAGTAGGACAGGAAGGCTGCAAGAGCGGTTTCTTCAAACAGTCCAAAGATGAGAATCTTATTCCTGCAAGGAACAGAAGGAATTAGCTTGTGCATTTAAGGGGTTGATTTAGAATAAATTATGGACCCTCTACTTACTTCATTCCTTGCTGGAAGACAGAGTTCCTTCTGGTCTTGCAGATGATCAGGTCAGCCCACTGTACAATTACAATACTGGTGAAGAAAGCTGTGTGGCATGTGAACTCCACAATCTTCCTCTGCTCATATGTCTGAGGTAGCCAAAAACATGAGATTCAGGTTAGATACTGGAGAAAAAGGAGCAATTAAAAGCCCACTGGAAGATTGAAGACACTCACCCACTGTTGGCCGTAACTGTCTTCCAGGTCATTAACATGTTTGTCATCCCATAATACACGAATACCCAGCAATGTTGATGGCAGGAAGCCATTTTCAGCCAGGATGACAAAATATGTAAAGAACCCAGCCAGAGCTTGAATCATACCTGTGTAGGCAAGCAGAAGTGAAGAGAATGAGTGTCCTAGCTGATGCTTTTACAGTTTCAAAGACCTCTACAATTTGATTCATTCAAACCAAAGCAAACCAACTTGAAGGCCAGAAACATACTCTAAGCAAGCACACAAACACAGATGCACATACTTCTTTTACTGTGGCGGTAACAATCAACAGTACTCAAAGGGGTGATTGTTCCTTTAAATGTCTTTGCCATTAAACCAGATGAGCTATTGAGGGCCCAGTTGAAAGAAACCCGTTAATTTAAGAAAATCATTAGTTATAATTGTAAGGGTATTGTCGCTTTGGGTTTTCTTAACTTAAGAAGTTCCTTCCAACCAGCCCCAGGTAGCTAGCTATAAACTTTGACACTTTATCAGCAAGATTCTATTCAAATTGTTGGTCCAACATGACAGTAGCTGACCGTAGAAGACTTTTACGCTGAAGCCTGCTATTGCACCCCTTGTGGCGATGCTTATAACACAACTCGCAATTGCGTTGAATCACAAATTACATTCAGACACATTTCAGAATTAAACAGCATGCAAAATTCAAGCTTGTAAAGCTAGTAACATTTGAGATCACATACTTACAGTATTCTCCAGTATGCTTCAGGCCTAGTCAGGTTCTTCATGTGCCTATGTGGCTGTGTGGACGCAGGCGCTACCTGTCGTTAAAACTTTGCATAGATGTATCCAAAAGTCTTACCGATCTGACCGTAGGCTATGCTAATGAGCCTCTCATTCACAAGTTTGTCCGTCTTGGGGTTTCTGGGTTGACGCTTCATGATGTCGCTCTCAGCAGCTTCATAGGCCAAGGAGATAGCAGGAACCTGGAAAATAAAGAGGAAAATAACATTTATCATTATCCCAGCAATTGAAGGACTAATTATTATTAAAGAAGTCTTATGCTTACCATGTCAGTTCCCAGATCGATACAGAGGATTGTGACGGTACCCAAAGGAAGAGGAATGTTGGCACAGATGAAGAGGAGAAAGGGGGTGATCTCCGGGATGTTACTGGTCAAGGTGTAAGCAATGGACTTCTTTAAGTTGTCAAAGATCAGACGACCTAGTAAACAAATATGTAGCAGCACTTTAGGATGCAACTACCCATTTGGAATAGAAGCAGGGAATTTCTTTTCACTGTGTTCTACCTTCTTCTACTCCAGTGACAATTGAAGCAAAGTTGTCATCCAAAAGGATCATGTCAGCAGCCTGTTTGGATACATCAGATCCAGCAATTCCCATAGCCACACCAATGTCAGCCTTCTTCAGAGCAGGAGAATCATTCACACCATCACCAGTTACAGCTACAATGGCACCCTATGGACAAACAGGTGTAGGGTAAGGTATTCTCCTCAAAACACACTTGCTAAGCTTTGACAGTCCTGAGATTATTATGCAAATTAACCTGTCTCTGGCAGCCTTCAACGATAATCAGCTTTTGCTGAGGAGAAGTTCTGGCAAACACAATTTCTGTGTGGTATTTCAAGACATCATCTAATTGTTCAGCAGTCAGGTCCTTCAGATCTCCACCATGGATCACACAAGCCTTGGCATCCCTTCAAAGACAAGAACCATTCATATCTAGCCAGAAGGACTGACCATTCAAAATATCCTAATAGAGAAACCCGTTACCTTGGGTTGACTTCGTTAATAGGAATGTTCAAGCGAGCAGCAATGTCTTCAACAGTTTCATTGCCCTCAGATATGATACCCACTCCCTTAGCAATGGCCTTGGCTGTGATTGGATGATCACCTGTAACCATGATAACCTAGAAAGGAGGACAATCTTTGAAGTAGAATCAAGACTCTACAGTATTTCAAAAATGTCATGGATTACTTGGTGTTTGATCGTAATAGATCAAGAAGACAATTAGTTGTAACAATGACGCACCTTGATTCCTGCACTCCTACACTTGCCCACGGCATCTGGGACAGCAGCACGAGGAGGGTCAATCATGGACATAAGGCCAATGAAACACAGGTTCTCAGTCGGGAAGTTAACCTCCTCTGTATCAAACTGGAAGTCCTCAGGAAACTGTTCATCAGGAAGGTTAAAGTGGCAGAATCCTGTCAAGAATCAACAAGCTACTAAATTAAACTAAAACTAAATGAAGTGAGCCAAACTTCTGTCAAACTTTGTTGACGTATTGCAATATAATGAACATAAAATTACCCAGTACTCTTTCTCCCAGGCCACCAAGTTCCAAGTAGGCATTCTGGAAGGCATCCTTCATCTCATCATCAAGGGGCTGCTCTTTTCCCTGAATCAAAATAGAGGAGCATCTGTCCAGGATTCTCTCAGGAGCTCCTTTCATGACCAGCAGGTGTTTGGTTTCTGATGAATTGAGGTTCTTGTGGACAGAAAGCTAAAAAAGTTGATACACAGAGACGTTAGAGATATGAAAATCATTGCAAGACTTTCTTGCATAGGCAAAACAGGGAGATTGTGGCACCTGGTATTTGTTGGTGGAATTGAAAGGGATCTCTGCAATCTTGTAGTACTTCTCTCTCATCTCCTTTACTGAACCACAGCAGAGCTCAATACACTTTAGGAGGGCAGATTCTGAGGCATCACCAGCCACATCTCTCTGTGAGCAACAATAGGAAAGTGTGAGAACAAGGTACACCCTAAAAACAGGGATAAATCCTTGCCAAATTTGTGTAAGATGGCCAAACAAACACTTGATATGTTAGATTCTAAAAAAAAAGACTGCTTGGACGCTGCAGCAAATGCAAAGCACAGAAAAATTGTCTCTTTAACTTGAGATATCCGTCCAACGAATTAGTCCCATTGCAGAATAAGTAAGAATGGACAGAAAATAGAGGGTGGGAAACAGTGTTTTAGTTCCAGGCTCTAGGGAGCAAGGGACTCACATAATCCCCAGAGGCAAAGAGCAGAACTAAGTAGAAGCAGACAAACACAGATAAGTAGGTAGTAAACAACTCTCTGACAGCACCAGTATAATAGTGCAGTATAATAGTGTTTTTGCATTTACAAAACTTGCCACCAAGATAGGGTGTTGTGGGGGCTGCCAAGGTGTTACTAAGTGGTTGCTAAAGTGTTCAGAGTGCTTTTTACCATGTTGCCAGGCAGTTTTAAGGGTTTCCTGGATAGTTGCTAGGATGTACTGGGTGGATGATAAATGGTTGATAGTTTAGTCTGGCTGGATGCCAAGTTGTGTGGATGCTAGATGGTTATTAGGATGTTCTGGATGGTTGCTAGGATGTTCTGGTTTGATACTAGATGTTTGCTAGGGTATTTTGTGTGGCTGTTAGGGATTTAAACCCCTAACCTGAAAAATGGCCAAGAGTAAAAGTTATGCTTGCCTTAGCAAACCCCATTAATCAGCTAAGCTTTGCAAATCCAGATAACGTCTTATAGTTTTTCACGAAAGTGGAAAGATTTTCACAAACATATTAAAACAGACCTTAAGAATTTGGATGTTTTCTTGCTCAGCAAGGAAGACAGCACGGTTGCACAGGCCAGCGACACGTGCAAGGGCTGCCCATGTAGATGAGCTCCTATCAAAGGAGGTTCCACTCTGGTTCTCTGTGGTGTCTGCTTCATGAATCTGGTTGTCAAACCACATGTGAGCCACGGTCATTCGGTTCTGGGTCAAAGTTCCAGTCTTGTCAGAGCAGATGGTAGAGGTTGAGCCAAGAGTCTCAACTGCTTCGAGATTTTTTACAAGGCAGTTCTTCTTCGCCATACGTTTGGCAGTCAGAGTCAGACACACCTGGAAAAGAAGAGCTAGATAACATTCTAAAGATATCAAACAGACAGAGCAACATCAGTATTCTCCAAATTATTTCACGGTTTACAACAGCAACTGAATGCATTATTATTCTAGATGGCACTTACAGTTACAGTAGCCAAGAGACCTTCTGGCACATTGGCAACAATGATACCAATCAGGAAGATGACTGCTTCCAGCCAAGTGTAGCCAAGTATCAAGGACAGGACGAAGAAGGAAACACCCAGGAAGACAGCTACACCAGTGATGATGTGGATGAAATGCTCAATCTCAATGGAGATGGGAGTGCGACCAACTTCAAGACCAGATGCAAGGGTGGCGATACGACCCATGACAGTACGGTCACCAGTGTTGATGACGATACCTCTGGCAGTACCTGCAAGCAAAATACATTTCAATGAAGAAACTTTTAAAGGGTTTACATTTGATTTTCAGTTAATGGTGAAGGATGAAATCAGTGTAATTTATGGGGCTGAATTACTGGCATAATTTCTGTCGTGTCATAACATCATGTCTTACAGAACGTATCCATCATAGACCAGATTTCTAATTTTTGTACCTTCAACACAGTTGGTAGAGAAGAATGCAATGTTTCTGGTCTCCAGAGGGTTGTCATTGGAGAAGTCAGGAGTACGAGTCTGGGGCTCAGATTCACCAGTAAGGGAAGAGTTGTCGACCTGGAAAATGTCCAAATCCTTTTTAAATCCTTGTAGTTGTACAATGATAGATTGTATTGACATTTAAAAAGAGACAAGATATCACCATGATTTATAATGGTATTTTCACCTTGCATCCATGAGCAGAAATGATACGCAGATCAGCAGGAATTCTGTCACCACCCTTTACTTCCACAAGATCACCAACAACCACTTCCTCAGCATTGATATTGTTCTTCTCACCATCACGGATAACCAAGGCTTGCTATGAGACAAAAAGAAAATTCTGTCAAAATCACTGAAGGAAAGAAAAAAACTGAAAACACAGTATAAAAGGATCACTTTCAGCACCTGAGGGACAAGGTTCTTAAAGGAGTCCATGATCTTTGAGCTCTTGGCCTCTTGATAGTATGAGAAACATCCAGTAATCATCACAACAGCAGAAAGCACAATTCCCAGATACAACTGCATAAGACAAAAGAGATGTTAAAAGATACTGCTATAAAAACAATGCAACATTCAAAAGCATGCCTTTGCAAAAGAGAACCAACAGGGTTTTCTCCTTACGTTGTCATTGGCAGGTTCCTCCTCTGAGGCTGCCTGGATTCCATATGCAAGAAAACAAAGGATAGCTCCAATCCACAGGAGAGTTGAGAATCCTCCAAAGAGCTGTTTGCAAAACTTAACCCATTCTGGGGTTGTTGGAGGTGGAGTCAATGCATTGGGTCCATCACGTGCCAAGATTTCCTTTGCCCGAGCAACTGACAATCCCTGGAGAGAGTTACAGGATGCAAACTTTGAGCTACGAGTAATTACTGCCAACACCAAACCATGCTTTCACTTCCAAGTCAAAACTACCCCTTAATTTCAATTCCAAGACTAAAATAGACTCACCCTGGTTAATTCAGTGCTGTATTTCCGAGTGAGCTCATCCAGTGACAGTCTGTGATCATCCTACAACAGAGTAAAAAGAAAATATTAAATTGAATAAATTGCTGGATGGAAACACCAAGTAGTGTGTGCATTAAAAACTTTTTACATTTGCTTGAAGTAGATACATTTCTAAATTTTGGTAAGAGGATAAATTCCAAAATGCCCATCAAAAAAATCTCTTTTCTATTTTGCACCAATTTCTTGGAAGTGGAGCACACTTGGACACTTGGGTCCAACGCTGCATTATTTTAGATTTTCTTCATAAATTATATTCCCAATTTAGATGAAAACCTGATTATGAAACAATTTGTTGGTCATAGCACTGAATTAAGTCTAGCATGAAAAACTGACTCACCAAGTCCACTTCTTTTTTGAGTTCATCCATATCTTTATCCTTTTCTTTTTTGCCCTTGGACTTTGATTTCTTGCCCCCCTGCTCTGATGTGGCCGCCAGCTCATATTGTTCTCGACCTTCCTGTGTTGGAGAGGGGGGGCATTAAATCTCCTGTGGATGGTCTTAACAACAGTATTTTTTCAAAAGGTTAAAAACTGAGGGATACACATCACAAAAACCTGCTAAATTAATTAAAACATTGCTATGTTATATGGCTTAAATTTACTTTATGGATGTTGGTTTTAAGTTAGTCTAGTGAAAGTTAGTCTAGCTGAAAAATCAACTGATATTACACAACATCTGCATGTAAAAATGTGTGTAATAATCAAACCAGCCCATCTGACACCAACAATCATCCATGCGATTATCTAATCAGCCAATCGTGTAGCAGCAGTGCAGTGCATACAATCATGCAGATATGGGATATGAGCTTCAGTTTATGTTCAAATCAACAATTAGACTGGGGAAAAATGTGATCTCAGTGATTTGGACCATGGCATAATTGTTGGTGCCTAATAGGCTGGTTTGAGTATTTCTGTAACTGCTGATCTCCTGGTGTTTTTTTTTTGTTGTTTTTTTTTACATACAACGGTCTCTAGAATTTACTAAGAATGTTGGCAAAAACAAAAAACTGTGGATGGAAGTGCCTTGTTGATGAGAGGTGAACGAAGAATGTCCAGACTGGTTTGAACTAACAAAGTCTACGGAAACTCAGATCGCTTGTCTAATCCAACTCTTTGTTTCTCAAATGGCAAATAAACAGCTGAGGGTGTAAAGAAAACAGTGTACAAACTTGCCCACACCAGTCACAGGGTAATCAGTGCTGTTAAGCTTGAGCTCTACATAAGCTCATTTCAGTTGACAAAAAACATTAACAAAAAATAAAACTTATAATTGGGTACAAATAATCCTGAGACCACAAGTGAAAATGCTTTTGCTTTCTTTTCCTAATTTAGCACAAAATTGATTACAAACGATATCACTCATAAATTGAGTGAAGTTTAAATTTCACATGATTTTAGAATGTCTTAATATATAGTATGTCCTTTGTTGCTTTAATTACAGCATACACTCAAGCTGGCATGGCCTCCACAAGTTGTGTAAAACCAGATGATCAGGGTTATACTAGCATTATTTGAGAATTTTCAATGAATGGAAGCAAGGAACTATGACCTTTTTTTTTTTTTTTTTACAAAAATGTAACATGGTCAATATCACAAATGTGCTTACATCTGGTTAGTGACCAAATGAAATAGTGCAGAATATTGAATATTTCTAAATTATTACATTATATTTAATTTTACGTAATAAACTTCCCTGTCAGATGGCACTGTGATTGATGAATGGAAAGAATGTTAAACCAGTCATAGCTTATATACACACTTGGGAGAAGAGAATACACAGCTGTGATCAACACCTGATGCTGACCATAAAGCACCCACTATACTAACATTTACACTGATCAGCCACAACATTAAAACCACTGACAGGTAAAGTGAATAACATTTATTATATCGTTACAATGGCATCTGTCAAGGGGTGGGATATATTAGGCAGCAAGTGAACAGTAAGTTCTTGAATTTCATGTGTCGGAAGCAGGAAAAAGGTGCAAGTGTAAGAATTCTGAGCGACTTTGACAAGGGCCAAATTGTGATAGCTTGATGACTGGGTCAGAGCATCTAAAAAATGACAGGTCTTATGGGGTGTTCCTGGTATGCAGTGGTTAATATCTAGCTAAAGTGGTCCAAGGAAGGACAACCGGTGAACCGGCGACAGGGTCATGGGCACCCAAGGTATGTGGATGTTACTTTGACACATACCACCTACCTTAAGATTGTTGCAGACCATGTACACCCCAACATGGCAATGGTGTTCCCTGATGGCAGTGGCCTCTTTCAGCAGGATAATGTGCCCTGCCACACTGCAAAAATTGTTCAGGAATGGTTTGAGGAATATGACAAAGAGTTTAAGTTAGAATTGGCCTCCAAATTCCCCAGATTTCAATCTGATTGAGCAACTATGGGATGTGCTTGACCAACAAGTACGATCCATGGAGGCCATATCTCTCAACATACAGGACTTAAAGGATCTGCTGCTAACGTCTTGGTGCCAAATACCACAGGACACCTTCAGAGGTCTTGTGGAGTCCATGCCTCGACAAATCAGAGCCGTTTTGGCAGCACAAGGGAGACCTATGCAATATTAGGCAGGTGCATTTAAATTGTGGCTGATCGGTGTAAATGTGAAATGAAAACGTTATTTTAACCTAACAAAAAAGTACAATGGGCTTACCGCTTTTGGACACTATGATGGTGATAACAATGTATTAATATAAATTATGTGTGGGGGGGGGGGGGGGGGGGGGGGGGTCAGAGAGAGAAGTCAGAGATGCTCCTATGAGGCACAAAAGAGAAATCAATCCTGCAGCATTCAGGGTTTCTCTCACATACGTTTGGATCTAGGGCCTATACTGTCCTAGCCTATACTTTTCTACTTAATCTTCATTTGTATGATCCCAATGTCAATTCTTAAAATGCCAAGATTGGTCTTTCTTTCTATCTGCAATCCCCAGCAATCATATGTGCTTAAACACTTCTCATATGCTACAAAATGTCTGTGATTAGCCACTGGCTGGTCATTTTTATTTTAGATGTCACTCACCAGTGTTTGAGTGGTGTAGTGGCGAAGAAGTTCAGCACTGAGATCTTTTCACTGCGTGCTGAGAGTAAAAGCTCTTTGACTCTTTCTGTGTGATGGGAGTCCAAAGACTAGATCCAAGCAAACCATTTGTTGTTTAATAATGTCCCTTTTAAAAACCTTTTTGTTCTCTACAGTCAATTATTAATCAAAAACAACAAAATAAACATTTATTTCTAATAACACATAGCATGAATGCTGTAAAGAAGCATTTGACTAAAAACAAACACTACAGTCAAAGTATCTGCCACAGGTCTTAAAGAGATGGTACCGTTTTAGCACTTGTTCTACATATCTAAGTAAATACTTGTAAATAGTACAAATTAGGCATGTACACAACAAATATGAAACAATATACTGTATACATGCAATATAATACATGATATTTCAATACATCTTATTTATTGATGTAATACAAGGACTACATTTAAAAAAAGCTAAAATATCACCAAAATGATTGAAATCGAATCATGATATTGTGATATATCGGGATATATGTATCGTAATACGTATCATATCGTGAGGTGGCTGGCGATACCCAGCCCTAAATACGCTTTGCATTACCATCTAATATCACTGAAACATAGGGAAATAATTTTTATTATTATTAGGATATGACCCAGAAAAATTCAAAAAAAACTGAACAAAACCAAACCAAGAATATTAGATCATTTTATTTCTTATCTGTCTCTTGCATGCAACACAACCACATAGTGCCAGCAGAGGAGACACATCTGCCCCGTTGCGGGCAGATGAGTTGGGGGCGTAGCTCAATGCACCAAACCCAGAAGAAACATGCAGATGTGTGTTTGCTCTCATCACATGGAGTACTCTGGGATTTAATTCATAATTTACATCTACAGTGATGCACAGTGCCTCACATTAGGGAGTGGCATTTTGCTCTTATGCAATTCTGCTGTATTCTGGAATCCCATTAATGGGAGTTAATGGGCACTATAAGAAGCAAATCATAAGATTTTGGCTGCATATGCAAAGAAGTCATTTTTTATAAATGTTAATCTGATCAGTCAATTATCCATGGCCAAGCAGTTAATAAGCTATTTTACAGTTAAAGAATTCCATTTTCATTATGATAAACGTCCATAATTTAGGTTTACAGGACACAAAATATGTTTTCATAAAGGCCTTTTTTTTCAGGAAAAGCCTTGCTGAACTAACGCGGTCTTCTCTAGTTATAGATCAAGATGACAAACATTTGCCATGATAACAGCTTGTGCACCCCGAGATAACTATCATCTCAGACTACACACCATTATTTAACACTTTTTACTCTGCATTACTGCATACTGACAGAAATATAATGAATCTTCTTTAACACCTCCACATCATCACAACATTAAACTGAGGAGTTTAAGGGTTTATCTTGTGCTTTCAAGTCAAGGTATTAATAGTAAAGACTAGGTATATCGTCAGTCTCATGGTTTTGAAGTCAAAAAGTTAACGTAAACACCTGTTATCTTGCAAGGTTTTCAATTATTAGGTTAAATTTACCACAAGTATCTCTACGTCTTAAGTTGGGGAGCTAAAAAATGTCTAGTTTTTTAGAATCGTTAAACCATGTAGACCTATCTTGCAGTTTTAGGATGAATAGTTATTCAAGATTTTAAGGAACTAAACTTTTTATCTTATGCATTCTGGAGGTTTTAAATCGAGTTTTTACTGAATAGTAGTTAAACTAAAGCATGGAAAAAATACAGAATAGTTTCACACAAGATATTGTATAGGATTTATCCAGCCACACAAGTCTTGGAAAATTATACATTAAACATTTCATATACTGGTGAATTCGAGAAAGAAACAATTATTAATTTGTTGCATCATTGTATTTATTCAAGATTGTTATGGAAGTATTTGGAAGTCAATGTTAAGAGAAAATTGGGAAGTGTGACAAAAATGTGTATTTGATACGTTGCTTTTTTTTGAAGATGACATTTTGCAATGTAAAGAACAATATTAACCAAATGACTTCCATTTTGTAAATTAATTTGAATCGTATATAACCCTTTTTGTTAAAAACAAACACAGAAGCACTGAAACATGACGTTTTAAAGGAACAGCAATTTATGTAAAAGTATTTTGTCTGGCAACGTTTATAAGGTTAAAAGTATTTTTCGTATGGCACTGAATGAATTAAAAAATGCGCAAGTTAAATTTAGCCTCTCGTTTGTCACGAGGTGATAAACCTTGTATTATTCTCAAGAGCCGCAAATGTAACAGTTTTAGGATTTAATTCACAGGGATGCGTAGTTATGTATGGGCGTTAAACTGCATGTTTTTAAATGAGTTAAACTACGCGTCTCGTTCAATCTCGTGATTTCGAGGCAGTTGAAACAATTTGGCGGATTCATCTTAGTCGGAAACACATTGTCGCGTTTAAGTATTTGTGGCTTTTTTTCATACTGGTCAAAGAGCTGGAACACTTTTCCATGACCCAAACAACAGGGGAATACAGTGTTCGTCTCGTGACATACATGATTACTTCAAGTCACCAACGCTTAAGTCTCAACACTGACGTTTGCTTCGCAAACAAGCTGTACCACATCGAGGCCATATACAGAGGAAGTTCACGAGCTTGCTACATTTCTGTAATATTGTCAGCAAACGCAACCCCGCAACCTTCTCAAAAAATGAGTTTGAATGAATTGAGTGTAACCGTAGATTTAAAAAGACGTTGCTACATTCAAAAATACGGACATAAAATTGTTTAAATAGACATATTACATTCATTCAAGTGAAAATAATCTGAATGTTCAAACTGCGAAAGTATCCTACTTCGAGAAGCCATTAAATAAAATAAATAATTATCAAAACATGGAGTATTTTCAATTTAAACACACACACACACACACACACACACACAAAGAAACTACAACATACTTTAAATTCCTAGACAGCCTTCAATAATAATAATAAAAAAAAAGACAAACAGGTGGGTTCACACTTACTCCTCGTCCCATTTTGCTTTTTTTGATTAAAACACGACCACCTGGGTTCCCAAAAATCCAAGTTTTCTTAAAAACAACACATTCAAAGTCCCCAAATCCCGTATCCTTTCTCTTCTGATGTTTTTCCTTGGCTACTGATGGATGCGTCTTTTTACCCGGACACGCATCCAAGACGCGTTTTAATGAAGGTTCAAACATTTATATACAGAGGGATTTTTCGCCGTGACGTGTGTTTTGCCATGGCAACGCAGAGAAAGGGGCGTGGGCTACACGAGAATAGCGAGTTCAGTTTTTTGCGGAGATTTTGCAAATGTTAATTGTTAATTGTTAATTGTTGATTTATAGGGGAACAGTAAACCTGTTCAAATTAATCTTCAAAGTGAACGTTTCGTCCAGTTAGTGTCTAATTCAGAGAGCATAGTTACTACTTTTTAGATTATGTGAGCATCTGGTTAAAGTTTGTTTGACTTGGATTAGACACATGATCTTGAAAAAGCACAAGTAAGCATGTTTAAGAGGTGTTACTCAATAAAACCATGACTCATTTGGTTTTCCCTTGATTTACTCATTTTTCCCAGTATTGGTTTTAGAGGAGGAATCAGTTTTGCAGTTGCCTTGATTATGTTTTAGTTGTTGATTGAAAATATAAATAAAATGAGCTATTTAGCTTATTAGTTACATCATGGTGGAACTCAATTCATGAAAGGATATCACAATTATTTCTATTAGTAGGATATCATACAGTAATTTAAGTTGGCTTATTTGGCTGTCTATTTGTATCACGTTTGTCTCAAGAATTATTCAGAGATCTTAAAGTTTTTTTTCAGGATTATCCTCATTACAGGGATTAAACTCATTCAAGATGTTTATTGGTCATGCTCATGTTGCAAATTGACCAGTACTGTTGAACCTGAGCCTATTGGAGAGTACATATTCAAAGTAAGAGAACTAAAAAAATATCTTGAATTGTATTTACAAGCTGTGGGATCTAGCCTATAAATGTGTTGTCATGAAAAAAGGAGCCCTACCCAGACTTCCTAGGTTGCCTGTAGACTTATTTTCATGTGAAGGGAGCGGATTGCTTTTGCCGGGAAAATCCAAATGATGTGATGTTTATGCGTGCTGCAGAGAGCCTTGCCTCAGACAGTAATAGCTTCTCTTCCGCTATTCAATAGCGACATCAAACTGGTACACTAGGTAACTTTATGTTAGAGATGTAATCCAGCAAACATCCGGCTGCCAGCACAACACCAACTCCTACACAAACTCAGAGTAACCGACAGCCTGAATGTCAATACAGCACAATACAACATGCTGTATATTTTATATATACTATTTTTATTGTATACTGTGTATTCTGTATTGTGTGTATGTGTATTCTACATTGTGTGTATTGTTTACTGTATATTGTATATTATTGTTGTATATTGTGTTGTGTAATCTGATGTTATTATAAATTGGTATATGTCTCATCACTGTCATGACAGCTGTATTGCTCGGAACTGTTGCACTTCTGTATATGGTTGTGTAACAATAAAGTAATTTGATTTGAGTAAGCCAAAAAAAAAAAAAAAAAAAACATTTATCTTCTGAATCCCAACTGGCTAAGTGGAAATGTGATCATGGTTGAGGGAAAACTAGAGTGAACATCGGCAGGGCATTTCTTTCAAATAATTTCAACGATCTTCTCTTTATACTAAAATTCAGGATAATGTCAATGTTAATATGTAATTATTCAGCAAGATAAACTAAAATAATACATTAATTGAATGCTAGTCAATGTTCAAGATAATGCAAAAAGCTCTATTCATTAGTGTAATGTAACTTGGTTATACAGAAATATATAAAATGTATTATTATAAAAGAATAGCACATCGATATACCAAAATGACAGTTGTAATGGAATTACATCAATACTGAATTGTGTCAACATATTTATAATGTATATTCTATTTTATAAACCGCTACTTTCATCAAATTTAGCTAACAGCTATTGATAATCTGGCTAGCAAGCTAACGCCGACACAGGATATCATATAAATGCAGTCAATGTATCATGCAAAGAAAAGTGATTGCTTCAAACTACAGTCTTGCATAGTCTGACCTATATCCACACTTTGTTTTAGCCCTGTTCCAGCACTGGAGAGTCAAATATAATGTACAGTCTCAAAGTTTGTAGTAAAAAATCATAACTGTAAATTTTAATTATGCTACCTCATCTGTCTGCATGGATGATGTAGGTGATTTTTTTTAATTTTTTTTTAATTTATTTTTTTTACACATTAGACAGACATACAACAAATTACAACAACAACATGACATCCAAAAAGATACCAATCAAGGCTTTACAAAGTTAGTTTTACTGTAAAAAAAAAAAAACAAGTAAGAAAGTAACATAAATAAAAGAAAAAAAAAGGGGAAGACTAACTATTTGTAAATATAATACCTTAAAAAACAAATTAGAAACCAGTAAAGGTACTACTTAAAAGAAAGACCATATAAAATAGTTCACTATTCAACTAGCTTCAAATCTTTGGCAAATATAATTGTATCACTACATTTTTTGTTATCAGTACATTTGAGAGACTCAATATACAACTGAAAATCAGCCAAAAAAACCTTCAAACAAGGCTTAGAATTACTAATTTTACTCTTATGAATATGAAATTTACCTAATAAAATCATAAGATTAATCATAAAATTTACAGAAGTATTTTTTGAATCAAAATATATGATAACATCTTTGGATGTTAATTCACATTTATAACCAGATTTCTGTTGAAAATGTATAGATAGATTTTCCCAAAAATTTTTAGAATGATAACATTCAAAAAAAAGATGTATAATTTTTTCTGGCTGATCCAAACAAAACGAACAATTTTTGGATGATGTAGGTGAATTGTGTTCAGCCTCTTTGTACGTTACGTCATTTTTTTGGTCGATGCTCGCTCACATCCCTGTGGAGTGTGTGTGCGATCACGAGCAACATCTAGCTGGCTGCAGTTCACGTCACAGCCACAGGTGTCATTAATAACAAGGGATTCTGAATCTTACATTCTGCAACTTGAAGTAACTCAAGGAACAAATCCTAATCCAGTAGTTATGATAGTTCATTTGCATCAAATGCCTTAAAAATATGTTTTTTTTTTCTCTTATGGGTTCTCTTAACATGTAAATTCAATTGCTGCATAACTGCCTAGCATCCCCTTAAAAAACTCTACTTGGATTATCTTCATGATGTATTCCATATTGTGGCATTTTTCCCTTTGCATTTAATCTTAAGTGAGTTCATTAGTCCTTTAAGCCACCTACCGTACTGGGGTAAAAATGCTTATCGATTAGCGCCACCAATTGTAAATCTGCAAATGGTGGTCATTTGCATCGATCTCTATGTGCAAGGTCCATAATCAGGTCGAATTTTGTGTGCAAAGGCCTTAAGAAACAAACTCAACATGCATCATATGTTAAAATTCTGGTGGGGAGATCCCAGTGATATCTGTTGTACATAAAACAGTAGTTTAAATATTAAATAAAACATTAATTAATAAATTGATTATTTATTATACTCATTTTTATTTAACCCTTTCAATAAAGCTGCTAATCTTTCTTCACAAAGTGATTTTTCAGATATTTTAATATCTTGATTGATTTGTTTTTAATTTCTAGAAATATTTTTCTCACAACCTGTCATTACGATGTATTAACTTGTGTATTATATCATGCTATTTTGTTTATATTAATATAACTCGCTAATAATAAAAGGTTTTACATCGCTTGCGTCATTATTTTAATAAACATTTCTGTTTGTGTGTAGACCAAAAAACTAATTCAATTCCATGTAATTTGCATGAATATTTATTGGCTAAAAATGACAACATTCTGCATCATTTTGAAAATATCACAACAAATGTCTCCTTGCATATGTTTCAACATAATTCTTATTCCACCCAACCTGAAAGAAAACAGCACAGATATTAGATCAATTTCTTCCATAATCTCTCAATGGAAGGAAAATCAAGTAACTATTATTATGATATTTACTGTATCACTATCTGAGATTTCTTTTAAAATCCAACTTTCTTCATAGGAAACAAATCAACACGATCTCATGAAAATTTGTACATAATTTATGAGTTGGCTTCGCATAGTTTATTTCGTATGGTATCGCATAATGTTGTTTGCATAAACCTGTACGACTGTACGTCACGTGCAAATTCCCGGATGTCAAATGCAGAAGTAAGCGCCAGTTCCGCACAAGAGGCATTGAGGACGTACTTATTATTATTATTATGCCCTTACACAAACCCCTTATCTAAACTTAACCAAGCAGTAGAGTGTGTAAACATGATAGGAAGCTGTTGTGTGTGACAGAAGCAAGTAATTGTCACGTATTAGATGGAAAAGGTGTCCAGCAACATCATTGGCTGTAGTGAAAGCCGTAGGAATTCAAAAGAGTGCAGTTGCACGATATCCTATGAATTAGCCAAATTTACAAAAGTGGTATCCTAACGATTTTTGCAAAAGAGTAAGTCAAATTGTCTACAATTTGCACAATAACTAAATGCACATGGCTTACTGATCAAAACTGATGAGTTGATTCTCAGTGAAATTGTCATACTCTTCACAACTTCTAAACATTATTTCAATGTGTGAGCCATCACATGCTAAATGATCCATTCAATTATTAAGATCTATCAAAAATACATGTACACTACCGTTCAAAAGTTTGGGGTCACTTACTCATTCTTTATTTATTTATTTATTTCACATTTTAGAATAATAGTAGTCAGCAAAACTATGGAATAATAGAAATGGAAATATGGGAATTATTTTGTGACCAAAAAATCCAAAATAAATCCAAAACTATGTAATATTTTAGCATCTTCAAAGTAGTCACCCTTTGCCTAGATTTTGCAGACATGTACTCGTGACATTTTCTCAACCAACTTCTTGAGGAATCACCCCGGGATGCTTTTTAAACAGTATTGAAGGAGTTCCCATCTATGTTGGGCACTTATTGGCTTCTTTTCTTCATATTTTGATCCAAGTCATCCATTTCAAAAACTTTTTTTTTTTTTTAGGAAATTTTAGATTTGTAATTAAATAAATGTATATGTTTTGGCAGAATAATATTTTGTCTACAAAGTTAATTTCAAACTTTTAAGCATACACCTTCAGATCAAAAGATTTTTAAGATCATGAGAAACATTTCAGACAAGTGACCCCAAACTTTTGAACGGTAGTGTATATTCCATAAATATCTATGACATGGAATGTTTGGATGTCTGCTAAATCTCTGGCCAGACCTACAAGAGCAACAGTATGTCCACGAAGAAGATGGGAACTTTTAGTGTTTCGTACTGTAACACATACTCGTTTTTTTTTTTACAGAACTACCGCAAGTTTTTTATTTATTTATCTTCTGCATGAATGTCATTTTTGTGGCAATTTTCTGTTCACTATATATGACTTTACATGTAAGAAATGTGTAAAAATGGACATGCAAATTTGAATTTTCTGTTTACATGTAACACAGTGCTACAAAAATATATTTACTGTATTCATAAATATGTGCATATCCTTTTTCTGTGTACTACAGTATAGTACAGTACTGACTTTTCTCAGTCAACTTTTACCTAACTGTTGAAATCAGTATCTACAAAGCTCAGCGTGATACGCAATAGCATTCAGCTAGACAAAACTGACATTCTTGTATAGTACAGTAAGCAGTCATTGTCAACAAAAAAGTAAAACAAAAATGAAATTTGTATATAACAAACATTGCTGTGCAACATTTTGACCAGTATCGCTCACATGATGACAATTTGTTTTTAAATTTTGGTGGCATTGGCCAATTTACTGACAAAATGACTATGTTTTGAAGCATGAATTAAATGTTTTGGGTGAGTTATTTATTTATTTTTTTGACATTTTGCAGACATGCAATAGAGTTGTGATGTCCCATAAAACAGTTTTGACATTTGCACTTACAGTTTAGAGAATGTTAAGACTGTTTATAAAAATTAGCCAAAGTGATTGAGAAAAACTTTAACATACAGTATGGGCATCACATCAGTGTGTCTATTGTGTTGATTTAGAGTCCCACAGACACACTATGTTAACCTCTACCCCTAAACCTAACCTTAACCTTACCTTAGAAAAAAATAACCTTGGTTTTACTACAGTAACCATAGTTTAACCAAGGTATTTTTTGTAAATTTACAGTAACCACAAAATAAAAACCATGGTTACTATATTAGCAGCATATTACTGTATTAACAAACACCATTGTTAATTGCATTAAAGCTATGGTTTCTGCCAAAGTACATGGTTACTACAATATTAGTAATACAGTGATGCAATGTACACACAAGCGATGCCGACCTGCGCACGACAGACCCTGCCTTCGGATCAAACCTTTCTCTGCACTCCTCAACATTCACCTTCAACAAGTCACTGTGATGAAATCAACCTTTTTATTAATTTTATTTATTATTTTAAGTAGCATTAAATGAAATATTAAGAGCAGAAACAGGAAATTGAATGGGAAAAAGAGTGGGACAAAAGTTGTATTTGATTCTATTTCAGTGGTTCCACCAGACTTTTGGGGTGCAAATAGCTGGCTTGTGTGGCAGATGCTATTTACGGGGGTTGCAAATAGACACTCTGGTAATTTTTTCTGCAACTATTGTGTTATTTTATCCAATCTACTTTAGATGTCTTATTTATGCACCTTCAACACAGATAGTAGAGAGGAACACAATGTTCCTAGTTTCTAGGGGTTTTCATCAGGGGGAACGAGTCTGGGGCTCAGATTCTCTGGTGAGTGAATAGTTGTCCACCTTAAATGGAAGAAAATTCATACTGGAAAGCCCTACTAAAATTACAGGCATTCATTTCCATGTTGGGCCAGATTTATTTATGCTGGCTAGTGCTGATTTGCAGATGGTTTAGTTAGTATACCAAGGAAGCCTGGTGGGGACATCAGTATACCAGCATCGCATAATGGGAACCAGCATCCAAACACAACATCTTTTTAACAGGGTCAGTATATTATTGTTTCTGGTCTGATATGCTTTAGCTCTTACCTTGCACCCATGTGTAGAGATGATGCAAAAATCAGCTGGGATTCTGTCTCCAGCTTTGACCTCCACAAGATCACCAGCAAATACCTCCTCAGCATCGATGCTCTTTTTCTCTCCATCACGCACAACCAGGGTTGTACTTTGTGTACCTGCGGACCAAGGTTCTTAAAAGATTCCACGATCTCAGAGCTCTTAGCATCTTGATAGTTTGAGAAGCATCCAGTGATTATGACAACAGCAGCAAGCACAATTCCCAGACAAAAGCTTAAAAAATTAATTAGTTTTATTTAGTAGGGACGAAGATGTGTGATTGTCAATCGACTTTATGCTACTAAACAACTATGTGATTATGCTGCTACATTGGAGTATATAAGAACTATTTATGCATATTTATGCTGTATTGTACATTGTCATTGTCTGGTTCATCTTCAGAGGCAGCCTGGATTCTGTATGCCAAGAAGCAAAGAATTGCATAAATCCAAAGCAGTGTTGAGAATCCACCAAATAGCTGTTTGCAGAACTTCATCCATTCTGTAGTAGTTGGAGGCGGAGTCAGGGCATTGGGCCCATCACAAGCTAAGATCTCTTTTGCATGGAAGAGGACAAGCCCTGCCAGAAGGTGTGGCAGGGAAGATGGACATGGTGGCTGTGGTTGTCAGACCTCGGAGAGTCTTTAATTTGGAAAAAAATAAGCATAAATATGAGAGTCCAGATGAATATTATGTTATAACTGAATAGTGGGCGTGGTGTCCTCCGTGGTGCTGGGGCATAGTGGAAGTTGAGGTAGTGCAGAGGGGTGAGGTCAGGCTCATCCAGGGGTGTTCCTTCAGCAGCAAAAGAAGGGGCTGGTCAGTGCTGGCATTGGATAGGCTGCAGATTGCCTGCTTGAATAGCAAGGTTAGGGTTAGGGTTAGATGTTTTACTTTTCCAAAACAACTTAATATACTAATCCATAACCCATACCATCTGTGAACTGATAAACATCTAAAGACATACATCCCATATAATTGTCAGGTTAGTATTGAAGGTCCTAATTAGACAGGAAAGTCGCCTTGAGCTTAATTCTATATTTAAATGTTTTGTAATCAAGTTACCAACCAGCAGGTTTACAAAGAAAACTTGTTACAAAGATGTTCAAGTTGATGAGAAAGAACACTTGGGAGGAAGAGTCAGCGGCTAAAGCCCTCCTCCTTGGGATAGCATATACAGTTGTGTTCAAAATAATAGCAGTCCAACATCACTAACCAGATCAATCACTGTTTTTGGTAGAAATTATATTTCTACATGGCAAATAATTTACTAGTAGGTGTAGTAGAGTAATAGAAAAACAACAGACCCAACAGTCATGACATGTATGTTGCTAATTCTGTATAATTGAATCATTAATTGAAAGGGGTGTGTTCAAAATAATAGCAGTGTGGAGTTCAATTAGTGAGGTTAATCATTGTATGAAAAAACTAGTGTCAATAAGTGGCCCTTATTTAAGGACGAAGGCAGTACTGGACTGTACATGGTGGTTATAGTGCATTTCTCTCTGAAGATCTGAATAAAATGGGCCGTTCCAAACATTGTTCAGAAGAACAACGTACTTTGATTAAAAAGTTGATTGGAGAGGGGAAAACTTATAAAGAAGTGCAGAAAATGATAGGGTGCTCAGCTAAAATGGTATCAAATGCTTTAAAATGGCAACCAAAACCAGAAAGACGTGGAAGAAAACGGAAAACTACCGTTCGAATGGATCGAAGAATAGCCAAAAAGGCAAAGACTCAGCCAATGATCAGCTCCAGGGTGATCAAAGAAGATCTAAAGTTACCCGTGAGAAAACACTGAATTCAAGCCACAGTACACTGTGAAGACTGTGAAGCATGGTGGCACAAGCATCATGATATGGGGATGTTTCTCATACCATGGTGTTGGGCCTATTTATCATATACCACGGATCATGGATCAGTTTGAGTACATCAAAATACTTAAAGAGGTCATGTTGCCTTATGCTGAAGAGGAAATGCCCTTGAAATGGGTGTTTCAACAAGACAATGACCCAAAACACACCAGTAAGCGAGCAGCATCTTGGTTCCAGACCAACAAGATTAACGTTATGGAGTGGCCAGCTCAATCCCCGGACCTTAATCCAATAGAAAACCTGTGGGGTGACATCAAAAATGCTGTTTTTGAGGCAAAACCAAGAAATGCAGAGGAACTGTGGTCTGTAGTGCGATCGTCCTGGGCTGGAATACCTGTTCACAGGTGCCAGAAGTTCGTCGACTCCATGCAACACAGATGTGAAGCAGTTCTCAGAAACCGTGGTTATACAACTAAATATTAGGTCAGTGATTCACAAGAAAGCTAAATCTTCAAGCATTTTTTAGTTTATACAGTAAATGTTTGACTTTGTAAAGAAAAATGCAGACACTGCTATTTTTTGGAACAGCCTAATATTCCCTTTTCTTCACTTTCTATAAAGTAAAAATAAATTTAATAAATTTTTCTTCATGTTTTGATCTTGAATAGAATGTGCAGTGTTCCCAATGCATTTATTTGTATTGAAATAAAAGTTATTATTAGGATTTTGAGCTTTACTCACTTTTTTAAACACACTGCTATTATTTTCAACACAACTGTATTTAAACAAATTTATCCAAAGCATACTTGTACCAACAAACATGCAAATATACATAAATGTTAATTTAAACAGATGTAATCCAAATAAAACATACAAAAATATGCTTATGAATCATTTTGTATTTACCATATTTGTGGTGAAGCTCATCCAGTGTTAACTTGTGGCCATCCTACAGTAAAGTAAAGAAGCTCGGAATCTTGGTAAACCACAGAACGGATTATTGTTAAACTGAGTATTAAAAGTATAAGTCTGTCTATATGTGTAAGAATTTCATATCAGATCCACTTCTTCTTAAGATCATCCATGTCCTTGTGCTTTCTTTTCCCTTTTTTTGGCATTTTGGCTCCATCCTCTGAAGTTGCCGCCAATTGGTACTTATCATTCTCCATCTATCAAAAATAAAATGGATTAAAAATAAACAACATATACAACAAAATGCAGTGAAAACAACAGCAGAAAAAAAACTATTTTCAGAAAACTGTATGATGAAAACCAGCAGTTTAACAAAGATAGATATAGTCCACTCACTCCAAGACCAATTTTTCTTATTTATTTTAATCCAAAATCTGCTTCTTTTCTTCCTTTAAGCCTTTACGGACACACAAGTCCTTGTGTCTAAGCCAGGTTAAAGAAATCTATAGTCTACCCAACTAAACAGTTTTTCAGGGAGGGGTTTTAAGAAAACCTGGGAGGAGATTGGCTGAGATAATTTTGTTTTAACATCTATTCAACCTTTATCTATACAGGTAGGTCATTTCTGTGACACAGATGAAGAACTGGCCTTTTACATATTTTAATGTCTCATTCAACCTATATTGTAACAGTTTCCTTGCATTAAAAAAAAATCCAAAAACTCACTTTTAATGCAACTCTGCAGCGTTGTGGTTTGAGTATTTCTTGTGTCTGTTCTTATGAAACATTTCTTTGTTGACAATCAGCTAAGTTTATGACTTTTTACCACTTCTACATTTCAGAAGTATGTATTTGATGACTTAAGCCTTTCAGCTGCATAACAACTTGGCGACTACAGGAGGTAAAACTGTGAATGTGGCTTTAACATTTCTTTTTGAGATTGCATCCATTTGTGTGTTAAATGCTCCATGAAACCCAAGTGCTGAGCAGCAGCCAGTGCTTTAGCTCAGAGCAGCAGGGTAGTGTCTGTAAATGATGACATGCTTTCAAAAGAACGGGATTCAACAGTGCAAATGCTCAAGGTGAAATCAGGTTTGTAGGAATGTCAACATTGATGATTACATTGTAGCAGGAACATTTCATTTGTGATTCAAGCAGAAATATATTTTGTGGTTACATTTTAATAAAGGTCTGTCACTCATTAACTTGGGCGACCATGAATGGTATTTCAGTGTAGAAACTTAAGGAAGCGTCTCTGAATGCTAACATTATAATATGGTAGGTGGTTTGTAAGTTCACAAAGCAACCACCCTTGCATTACACAGAATTCAGGTGAATAATACAGAATTTGCTACTTTGCAAGAAATGTGCACTTACAGTGGCCTCTCCTTTCTTGTCTGTAAAGTTGGAACAATGCATTGCATGAGACTCTATCAGTTAGCAAAACCAGTTCTAGTTCTACTTCATCCCATAATTGTCTGTCTGGTAAAGGGATTATTCTCAAGAATTAAAGACAGTGTGTTTAAGTCTATGGTTTGCCATGAGACTTTCATTTTGTGCCATAAAATGTGAAGAGGGGGTTAGTGCACATACAGTATCTCTATGACAGAGGTGATTACAGCAGGGGGAATGATGAACATGACCAGAAATGGCAAATGTCAGGAGTCTTTGCTTGGAGATCTCTAAAAGGAAAATAATACAATGGCACGTTGTGAATTTAATGCCTGGCCCATTAAACCAAAATATAATTTTATGGCCAAAACATATTTGAAACATACTGAAAACAGCATGGTTTAAAGAAATGTATTTTATGGGTTTAAACGTTCTGATTAAATGTACTGTATGCCTTGAATGCACTGTAAATCACTTTAAATCATCTGCTAACTTGGATACTACTACTACTACTATAATATTATATATTAAATTAAATTATATTTGTGCTAATTAAAAATGTTAAAATATATTTTATATGTCATGTAAAATATATATATATATATAATATAATATATTTTATGGGTTCAATTACACATGTACTGATAAAATGTATAACTTAAATGCACTGTAAATTACTTTAATTATCTGACAAATGAATAAATGTAATGTGTAAATGCTGATTACAGTGATCAGAAAAACAAAGGGAAAAGCAACTATTTCTTTACCCTTGCTGATAGCTGATAGCTGAACAATATTTATGGAAATGTTTATTTTATAATGTATAAAAACTGCCAAAAATATATCAGGAAAATTAATAACAAGGATACTAATATTCATATATTTAAAATGTATAATACTGTATAGAGTGCAAGAGTGCGATATGGCCCTACATCTGCACTGCTGTGATTTGGCCAAAGGTAATCACAGCAGTGCTGATTTAGGGCCATATAGCACGATTGCAAGTGTGATATTGCTTATATGCAACAGTTCAATGAACAAGTAAATTTAAAAACAAATTAGGAAAAACGGAGTACGGTCATAAAACGCATTTGTGCATAGAACTACTTTATTACGCAGCGGATCAGAATCTGCCGTTGCTGGTTCAAACCAAATGATGCATCCAAGCCTTTGTTGGTAATTCAAAATGTTCACTTCAGAAATAGTATCACAGCTTGTGCTGTTTCTAACAAGTTATTGGATAAACAAAGATGGATGTTTGTATGTGTGTGTGTGTGTGTGTGTGTGTGAGAGAGAGAGAGAAAGAGGGAGAGAGAGAAAGAGAGACGGAGCATGTGCATTCACCTGTTGGCACACCCAAGCAGAGATGCTGTCAGCTTTCTAAAGATCAGCTTTCTCAATGGAAAAATAGCAGTCCAAATGGGGGAATTTCTCCCTATTTCGCGGTAGCCGGTGTGCAAGAGTCATTCATTAAAGAAACCGCAATGTCCTCTATTTTAAACAGTGTGTCCACTCCAATGTGGAAAGTCCGATAAGAGGTAAGCACCTTAAGTTCATGTAATTAATCAGTCTGTTGTGTATCTCAGCTGTGATTAGCCGTAATGCTGAAGTTGTTAGTTTAAAGCCATTTAAAGTTATTTCGTAGCTTTAGTAGTAACTGTTAGTAACTGTTGTACGTAAACGGCTTAAGCGGCTTCACTTCAACTAACTATCTCATATTACACATAAAAATTTACTTTTGCCACCACATTCTGGCTAACATATGTAATGTAAAAAAAATGTATGTAAAAAAAAAAAAAAGACAAACCAACGTATTTAACGTACTTACTAAACATATCTGCACTGCTCTTACACTTTAGTTTAGAATGGCATGAACACAATCGGAGTGATACACACAGTAAAGCGTCCAAGTGCTGATGGTGTCAGACCATCAGTGCTCATGGAACGTCTCTCATCCAATTAGATTTGACTAACTGTTTTACATTAGATCATATTATATTATACAATATTATATTTTTATACAGTTATTATATAAATGTGTTATTTAAAAATTTTAATATAAAATATGTCTTATGTATTATGTTTTTTGTATGTATTTTATGGGTTCAGTTAGCGGGGCGGTTGCATTTTATGTTCACATAGGCTGAGTCTCTTCCACGAGAAACAGAACCTCTGGGCAGGAAGTAAAGTTATCTATGGTGTCCTACGCTAAATGTATTATTTAATAAGGTCATAATAAGCTGAGGTTATTGATACTTCAAGGACAACAGCGAGCAGTCACTTGCACTTCATCTTTATCAGCACATTTGGTTGTGATTGGTTAATGTCGTGTCTATACTGTATACCTATATACACAGAATGGCAAAATGTCTGTCAGTTTATTAATTCTTTCCTTTATTAAGTTATTTTATTTTATTTTTAGTTTACATGCATGCAGACATATCAATTGTAGTGTAATATAGGTTTGGTTTGAATCATTTTGATTTGATTTTGTGTCTTTTATATAATCTCCTGATTATTTTAGTGATATACTGCACCCAGAGCCGCTGAGCTATGTGTGAGCTGTGTGGCAAAAATAGGCTCAACGCAAAAAAGTCTCGGGTTACATGTGTAACCCTTGTTCCCTGAAAAAAGCGGAACGAGATGCTGCGCTGCTAAGCGCTATGGGGAACAATCTTATTGTGAGCTGCTCTGAACATGTGTGTAACACGTCAATGAAAATTGACCGGAATTTATAGCCTCGGTTGGTGAGATAATTGGACGCACCTGTGGCCAGGCTATAAATAGGAGGCGTCACCAGAGTGTCGTCAGATATTTTTCTGAAGAGCGGTCCTGGGACGTCCCAGTGCGGCAAAAGAAGCGCAGCATCTCGTTCCGCTTTTTTCAGGGAACAAGGGTTACACATGTAACCCGAGACGTTCCCTTTACAAAAAGCTTCACTATGATGCTGCGCTGCTAAGCGCTATGGGGAACGAAATGCCCACGCCGCCGCACTGGGGCTGTCCGGACCCCTGACCGTTGTGAAGTGTTCTCACAAAACGCGAGAGGTCCCAGACATGAGCTTGAGATGTCGACTCAAGGGCATAAAAACCCGGAGTAGCAAAAACATCTAACACCATAAAATCCGAAGAATGTGTGCGGAAAGGACTAGCCTGCCGTATCACAAACCTGTTCAGACATGAGCTTGAGATGTCGACTCAAGGACATAAGAGTCCGGAGTAGCGAAGCATCTAGCCCACAAAGTCAGAAATGAGTTTGAGATGCCGACCCAAGGACATAAGAGTCCGGGGTAAAGCATCTAACTCAAAAAGTTCGTATCACGAACTTGATTTGGCATGAGCCTGAGATGTCGACCCAAGGACATAAGAGTCCGGGGTAGCAGAGCATCCAGCCCATGAAGAAAATTGTAGAATGTGCGTGGAGAGGACCAGCCCGCCGCGTCACAAACTTGTTCCGGTATGAGTTTGAGATGTCGACTCAAGGACGTAAGAGCCCGGAGTAGCACGAACATCCAAACTATAGAATCTAATGAATGTGTGCGGAGAGGACCAGCCTGCCGCATCACAAACTTGCTTAGACATCAACGTAGATGTCGACCCAAGGGCATAAGAGCCCGGGGTAATCTAACTCAAAAGTTCGTACCATGAACTTGGATTTAGCATGAGCCTGAGATGTCGACCCAAGGACATAAGAGTCCGGGGTAGCAGAACATCCAGCCCATGAAGAAAATTGTAGAATGTGCGTGGAGAGGACCAGCCCGCCGCGTCACAAACTTGTTCCGGCATGAGTTTGAGATGTCGACTCAAGGACGTAAGAGCCCGGAGTAGCACGAACATCCAAACTATAGAATCTAATGAATGTGTGCGGAGAGGACCAGCCTGCCGCATCACAAACTTGCTTAGACATCAGCGTAGATGTCGACCCAAGGGCATAAGAGCCCGGATAGATCCTGAAGAATGTGTGCGGAGAGGACCAGCCTGCCGCATCACAAACTTGCTTAGACATGAGCGTAGATGTCGACCCAAGGGCATAAGAGCCCGGGGTAACATGAACATCTAGAAAATGTACCTCACCCAAAGTGACATAGTCTGCCAGGAAGTGACCGCCCCCCGGTCATGGCTTCCAAGTGAAAAATTGCTGCCCTGACTTTACGCCACTAGCAAAAGCGGTGGACATAAGTCTGAAGGGTACAGACTGGACAAAGTCTGAGAAGTCTTAGCTGCTCCGGCGTTACAAACGGCAGGGAGCAGAAGGCTTAGAAAATAACCGGCCAAGGGTCGCTAAAGGCACCTTGGGCAGGTAGTTAGGGTGAGGGTGCAAAGAATGCTTTTGGTCATTTTGGGGCAAACTCTAAACAGGCCGGCAAAAGAGACAGAGCCTGTAGGTACCCAAGTCTCCTTAGAGACGTAATTGCCATAAGAAAAACCATCTTGAGAGCCAGAAGTCTACCAAAAGCTGACTCTAGAGGTCTAAAAAGGGGTCTTACGCTGTGAAGAGGTCCTAGCAAGGACGCCTCTTAGGGGGCACCCCGCCCACCAAGGCGTGGCAAACCGCAGTGGAAGTCACATAGAACCTGGCAGTGGCGAGGCAAGTGCCCGCTGACAGTTCTTTCTATAGAAAATCCAGAACTGAAGCAAACTGGCAGTTAGCTGGTTCTGTAATATGAACTTAGGGGGGGGAAACTGGGCGACTCGGGGAGAAGTAGAGGAGACATTGCGCTATCAAAAGAGGCGAAGAGGTCCTCTTCTGCCCTGTAAAATCTACCCAGATCAGTTCCAAGTGGAGGGAGCCCTAGCACTTGAAATGTTCTCGATAACCTCAAGAGAAAGCACTGTGAACCTCAGTTGGTACCCTTAGGGGCCAAGCATGAAAGGTTTCACAATTCGGACCAGTGATGAGAAGGTCCTTCCTGTTCGGAATCGCACAAGGCGAGCCGTCAAGGAGAGATATTCGAGAAACATATCCTGTTCGGCCAGCGCAGCACCATTAGAAGGAGGCAAGACCCTTGCTGGCGAACCTTACCAAGACTCCCGGGAGCAGAAAAACCGGGGGACAAAAACGCATACAGACGTATTCAGGGACATGTAAGTGCCTTTAAGCCCAGACCCAATGGGGCTGGGTGACTTAGGGAGAAGTAGAGACATTGCGCTATCATAGAGGCGAAGAGGTCCTCTTCTGCCCTAGATTTGTAAATCTGCTCCCACACACACACGGGCATCCAGGGACGAAACTGTCCTGAGCTGCCCTGGGCCCCAAGGAGGATCTAACGTGCCAGAAATTCAGCTGACATGAACGTGGATCCCCCGATGGTTTATGTAAGAGGCTACCACTGTATTGCCCACCCGCACCTAGACATGGCAGCCTCAGGAGGAAGTATTTCAGGGCCAGAAATACGGCCATCAGCTCGAGACAGTTACTGTGACAACCGAACTGACGACCCTCCTATCCCTTTAAGCCGGACGACCACTCAACCCAGCCCGTCAGGGAGGCGTCTGTCGTTAGCAGCCTGCGACGACAAGACGCACCTAGAGTGGGACCCAAGGTAAGAACCGGGGTCTGAACCACATAGAAAGGGAAAGAAGCACGTGGCGTGTTACCCTTATTTGCCATAGGGGACCGGCCCTCGGATAAAACCCCCTGGCTTCCAGCCACAGCTGAAGCGCTCTCATGTGCAGAAGGTCCGAAGGGATCACCGCGGACACCAACGCCATGAGACCTAGTATTCAATGATATTGACAAGCAGTGCAACCTCGACCTAGCCTAACCTTGCTCAGGGTGTTCTGAATGGACACGATTCGTGCAGGAGACGATTGTGCCTGCATCGAGACCGAATTCCATATAACCCACAGATGCGTCAAGACAATATCCCTGTGCTGAACTGCCAGTTCTTGGAACTGCGCTAGGATCAGCCAGTCGTCTATAAAATTCAGAATGCGGATGCCCTGGAGTCGCAGAGGAGCCAGTGCTGCATCCATGCATTTCCTGAATGTGCGGGTTAATAGGGCTAGGCCAAATGGAAGAACCCGATACTGGAAGGCTTCGCCCCCGAAAGCGAACCTCAGGAACTTCCTGGCTGTGGCTCTATATGAAGATATGCGTCCATGAGATCAATGGTGACCAGCCAAACGTGATTTTGGGCTTGTGACACGATCGTCTTGATAGTCAGCATCTAGGACTTGAACACAGAGCGGTTCAAGTCTCAAAGATCTAGAATCGGACGCAACCCCCCACCCTTCTTGGGAACCAGGAAGCATCTGCTGCAATAGCCCGACTCTTTCTCTGGAAGGGGAACATGTTCTATGGCCCCTTTAACCAAGAGATTTTGCAGTTCTTTCCACAGTAGACATGCCTGTCCCGGTTTCACGGTAGTGGGAACCACGCCGTCGAAACAGGGAGGACGGCGAGCAAATAGAATTCTGTAGCCTATTTCTACTGATTCTAAAACCCACATAGAAACACCAGGCAGAAGTTTCCACGCTGCCAGGTTCTCTGAGATGGTATTATTTCTGACACTTCCTGTTGAGGGGATGTCGAGTGTTCCGCGTCCTGGATCAAGGCAGGAAGCAACGGTACACCCAACTCTTTGATGGAAGCCTCTATCACCCGAAACACCAAAGGCGGCGGGAGTGAAGAGGTTTCGTAAGGGTATCGGGAGGGCCGAAGTGGATGATACACGCGCCCCGTCCCGAAGGGAACTACCCCCACAAGGCTGGGTACAAGAATGTCAGGGTTTCTTTCTCTTAGAAATCACACCCCTGAGGTCTTGCATTGGGGGCTGCTGAGGGTGACGAACTGGACCCCAGTCTTTACGAGGGGGAGCACGATTCGCCATGTCTTGTTTTAGAGCCTCCCGTCTGGAAGGACTGGGGTGGGGCTGGGTGGCCGATGGCCCCTCCCCCTGAGTGAGATGCCCACACTCAGGTCCTTCAACAAAAGCCTAGTGCGCTTGTAACACTGCCATAGTGTGCAGAGCAACACCAGCCTGACCTGCTGTCTGATAAGCTTTCCCCACAAGCGTGGAGGTGTTCCTGCACAGCTTTGTGGGGAGAGTAGGTCTCTTTAGCGATGATGCCAAGCCAGGCGAGAGAAAACCCGCAGGTGTCTCTTCTACCGGCGGCATCACCGAATACCCCCGAGCTTCAGCACCCACGATAGTTGAATACACCAACGTCGAGGGCACGAAGATACGGGAAGTATACATTTTTTTTTTTTTTTTCCATAAGGAACATAGAAGAAAGGAAGGGACTGATATAGAGTTCCATTCCCTCTTTTATTTATTTCATTATTTTGGCCACCAGACAGAAATTTGTCTTATAGTTTGGAGCGTTTGGGGGAGGGTCTCTTGTTCGCGTGGCCAGTCTAGCTTTAGTCTGGCCACAGCCCGCATAATACCTCTAGTAATTTCTCAGCCGCTTTATTATTGTGCGTGAAAAAGTACAGAGGTTCAGTGCTCCGCCCCCCTCGTGAACCGAAGAGGCGCCGAAGCGCACTTCGAGATCACGGGAAGGACCAGATGGGTCTGGGGAGAGAGCCCTGAATGAAATGTGGCGACTCCCGGAAGTAAGGGAGGCGAGCGCGAAACATTTTGCCCGAAAGCAGATCGCAATGCTCGCATTTGTCTCTTAATTCCGCAGCCGCTTTATTATCGTGGGATTTACAGAGATTCAGTGTCCTCGTGAACCGAAGAGGCGCCGAGGCGTGCTTCAGGCTAACGAGGATCAGCTGAGTCTGGGGAGAGAGCGAGTGAAAGGGACGAACCCGTCTCTCGCTTCTCAGCCAGATCAATATGAGAACCCCACAAATTAAGTGAGAGTGCTGACTCCCGGAAGCAAGCGAGGCGAGCACGAAGCACTTTGCCTGAAAGCAAATCACAGTGCTCGCACCCCCACTGCTGCAATGCGAGAGCAGCGTGCTCTTCCCCCAAGCAGACAAAGCAAAATTCATGCGTGTCCTTGTCAGTCATAGAGCGTTGACAAGGAAACACGCATTGTTTGCCCTGATTCTCCACCATTTTCTTTCCCCCCTTTTTTTTTTAATATATATATATATAGAGAGAGAGAGAAAGAAAGGAAAGTTCTCTTTTTTAAAAAGACTTAGATTTTAACAAATTTCTAACAAAGAGTTTTGTGAAAACACAGAGAGAAAGCTCTGAAGAAAAATGTCTGACGACACTCTGGTGACGCCTCCTATTTATAGCCTGGCCACAGGTGCGTCCAATGATCTCACCAACCGAGGCTATAAATTCCGGTCAATTTTCATTGACGTGTTACACACATGTTCAGAGCAGCTCACAATAAGATTGTTCCCCATAGCGCTTAGCAGCGCAGCATCATAGTGAAGCTTTTTGTAAAGGGAACTATCTGCTCACTGCCCCGTCTGGGACATGTCACCTTGCGACTCACACTTGCAGCGTAAACGGTGTCATCTGTTAATATGGGCGCTGAAACGAAAACGCGCTGCTCACGCCCTGCTCACGCCCTGCTCACGCCCTGCTCACGGAGGATGTGTGAACTCGGCGTTAAACACATACTGATAACATGTATACCTTGAATGCAATGTACTCAATTTAAATGTCTGACAACTTTGATAATAACAATACTACTATAATATAATATATTAAATTATATTATATTATACATGTGCTATTTAAAAATGTTAATATATATTTTTTTATATGTCATGTAATATATAGGCTATATCTAATATAAATCGCTTTAAATATGTGCCAAAATAATACATGTAATGCATATACAGTGCATCTAGAAAGTATGCACAGCGCTCCACATTTTGTTATGTTTCAGCTTTATTCCAAAATGGATTAAATTCATTATTTTGTAATTAAGTTGTAGAAACATCTCAAGGATGATCAGTGGAAACAGGATGCACCTGAGCTCAATTTTGAGTGTCATGGCATAGGCTGTGAATACTTACGTACATATGATTTTTTTATGATTTCAAACAAACTTCTTTCATGTTGTCATTATGGGGTATTGTTTGCAGAATTTTGAGGAAAATAATTAATTTAATCCATTTTGGAATAAGGCTGTAACATAACAAAATGTGGAAAAAGTGAAGCGCTTCAAATACTTTCTGGATGCACTGCATGTATAAATCCATGTACACAGTGTGATAAAACAGTGTGAAAAATCAAATAGTCTCTCATATGTATTCAAAACAATATTTATGTATTTTAATTTAAAATATATTTTAAATCTAAAATATATGTATTATTGTATTACCTTATTATGGAGTGTTTATTTGCACCCTGGTGTAAATAGCATCTGCCACATATTGCAGCTATTCGCACCCCAATTATCTGGTGTAACAACAGAAATACATGAAAAACTATCCAATAGCTGTTGCTGCAGTGGTGACGATGTGGAAATGTGAAGTGTTTTCCCTGGTTTGAATCCACATTTTGTGCCACTATTTTTCCTATCCAATTTCCTGTTTCCTCTTTTAATATTTCCTTTAATACTACTTAAAATAATAGATACAAATGAATATAAATTTTGATTTCAACACAGCGATTTGTTCACGATGAATGTCGAGGAGTGCTGAGAAGGGTTTGATCCGAAGGCGGGGTCTGTTGATCGCATTCAATCCTAAGTGAAATCATGGTTACTGTAGTAACACCAAGGTTATTTTTTCTAAGGTTAGTTTAAAGGTGCTGTTTTTTCATTGAAAATTATGCACAACATTTTCCAACTTCCTTAAAGATATTACTGAAATAAGTGTCCTGAGATATCTCACTGGTCTCTGTGAGACTTTGTAAACAGCAAACAAAAATGTGTCAGAGAAATGCGGACATTGGCGCTTTTAACCTGTCAATAATTTTGTTCTCAGTGAGGCTATGATTTATAATGTTTGTCAGTTGAGGGAGCTATTGTGCCACTGTTGAAATTAACAGCCACAGGAACATTATATATTACCAATATATTTTTGGTGATTTTTGTATATTTTAAAATGCTTATAAAAAATATCCTGTGTATTTTTAACCATATGAGGGGATGGGAATCTTATAGAAACTCCAGAATAAAAGAGCTGCCAGAATTTCTGTTGTTTTATTTTCACAATAAGGCTTCACTTCGCCAACGTTAGCTTTGTAAGTGTTCTACAAGAGCTGCTCGCTCTCCTGGGCACGCAGCTGTGAACATGTGGAGTGAAATATCAGCCTCAAACACTGCGAGAGAGGCAACAGAACAACAGACTAATAAACATGACAGCTGTGAAAGAAGGCAGTGTCTCTCTCTTGCATGACTCCTTTGCTTGGCTCATGTGAAGACAACAAGAAACTGATTTAAGAAGAGGTCACTTCTAGTGTATTCTCACAGTTCACTGGCATGGTAGATTGGCTAATTTTATTAAAAGAATTGTTCACCCAAAATAAATATACTTTGTCCTAATTGACTCAACTCTCATTCTCAGTCATTCCAAACCTGTATGACTTTCTTCCTTCCAATGAACCCAAAAGGTGAATGGGGACTGGTGTGGTTGAGCTCCAAAATAACCATCAAAAGCGAAACTGATCAAAATTTGAATGCGTGACAGTAGTTTGAAATTTTTTGCTACTTGAAATCTGTGCTTAGAGAAAATTCGAATCACTGCCACCAGTGGCCAAAGCTGGAAGTGTTGTTGAATGTATGAGCAGGTGTGAGCTCCAGTTTCCGGTTGAATTGTATAGAGTAGCGCTAAAAGTGAGTCATATTTTAGATGTAAATTATGTATTACACTGACTGTTAATACATATTTAATTAAATCTACCCCCTAACCCAAACCCCAACCCTAAACCTAACCATCAGTGGAGCAAAAATGCAACCTCCTAACAGTGCTCTCTATTTTTAAGTGAATGCAATTACTCCCTGGTTCCCAAGGGACCAAACCCAGAATTGTCTTGGAGGTTGCTTGCACAACGTGCTTTCAGTACACTGCAAAATTAAAAATGTTATCTTGTTTTCCAGTAAAAATATAGATGAACATTTGTTAAAGAAAATACATTTACTGTAGAAGCAAAACAAGATTTGTTTTCGTGATTTTAGAGAAATCTTATGAAATTGAGTAATATTTATGCTTAAAACAAGAAAAAAACCTATTTGTCAATGAGGTAAGAAAAAAAAAAAACATGACTCAAACTCCATTGGCAACAAATTTTTCTTGTTTTAAGCATAAACCACTCCAAATTTTGCAAGATTTCAACCAGAAAATAATGCTTGATGGGAGAAGTATGTCAGTTTCTTCTGTGATCAAAGTGGTCCATACCACTCAAGCATTATATTCCAAGTCTTCTGAAGCCACAATAGCTTTGTGATAAGCTCCCACGTCAAATATGCTGCCACTTCAAACATATTTAGCCTAAAATAGTAATAGTCTCATGCAATGCATTGTTAGCATTTTCATTATATGGAAAGAGTGGCCTAGATATTATTCAACTATGAATGGCTTCCCACACAGAGTTGTCTCATATATTAAGCTGGGATAAAAGAATGAACTTTAACATTGAAAAAAATTTCACAATTCACCTTAATCTAAAAAGGTTAATGTCGAAGACACCTGTAATCACATTTCCTCCACTATGTGCACTTCCTGTGGGAAATCAGTGCCCTCGAGGAATCTAAACACATGAAGTTCCCTCGCTGTGCAGAGTCTCCTGAGGCCTAAATCAGTCACTCACATAAGGGCTATTGTGTGTGCGAGGCTCACTGCATGTGAGAGACTGTGAGCTGTAAAGGGAGGGCAGAAAATGAGAGCGAGACAGAGACAGAGAGAGATACAGAGAGAGTCACTGTTCTCAAGATTTTTATCTCCAGGTTTCAAGTTACCAGATGCCACCCCTCCCTCCCCTCTCTTCCCACTTTATCCCTGAACAGAATTTTCCACTCATCTTTTCACTGGAAGACACTCACAGTCATTTGCTGTTTCTCAGCCTTAATCCTCTCATTATACTCTCATTTAAAGCTACAAATAGAAACTAATTTGGAGATGTGTGATATATACACATACAAATATATCTGGACTGAGTAAGCTTCTTTAAATGTACAGTTCACTGAAAAATGAAAATTCTGTCATAATTACTTCAACCTCATGTTCTTTCAAACATGTATGACTTTCTTCAGTCAGTGGAACACAAAAGGAAATGTTATGCAGAAAGTTAGCCTCAGTACCCATTCACTTTCATTGAAGAAACAAAAAGTGACAAAAAATGCACTACTTGTATCGTGGCAGTTGAGTTTTTTTATGGTTATAATGTTTTTTAAGTTTATAATGTCATATAAAACAAACAAAATAACACAACAGCATAATTTTCTGGTGCTTATATGACATTCTTCACAGTTGTTGACTTACATGTTATTCAGGACTCGTACCCAGGTTCCTTGCATCACAAGTGCAATGCTCTATCAGTTGAGCTACTGTACAATTTCATCATACACAAACAAGCTTGTAAATGTAGTTGGTTATGTAATGCAAATGTTAAAATGTAGCACATTAACAGACATGTACTACACTAAAGAGGGTGAAAAGAAACTGATAATCAGCCATTTTACTCATGATTTGTGTGAAAGTGAATAAAAGTAATTGTCGTTGTAGTGCCTCTAGTGTTAATTTCAACACAAAACTGCCATGATACACACGAGACACGTGAAGAAAAAAAAATATTGCAAAAATGTATGTAAAGTATTGAGACCATAACGAGACCAGATTGGGGTTTTTTTTTTGGTTCCACGGAATAAAGTAAGGCATGGGAGTTTTTATTTTTCAGTGTACTCACCCTTTAATACTTTAATAAATAATATAAATCTGTTACCATTTTTAATATTTCTTATATATATATATATTTACTTTTGTTTGTTTGTCATGTTTTTGTCACTCTTTTCGGCAGAGCATACCTGATACATTTTTGCTGGTGTTTCATTATTCAGACGTTTTATCAGACATCTTATTTGGAGGTGACGCGGTGGTCTTCAAGTGATCCAAAAGACACATGCAAGGGAAGCGAGCTGGCGCACATGTGAAGCTTCGCCAACGCTGCTTTAGGACTCCACTGCTGAGTATTCATCTGGCGAATGTCTGCACCCTCGCCAACAAAATGGATGAAATGCTTCTGCTCATTCAAACAAATAAGGACTTTTCTAAGTCTGCTGCTCTGTGTTTCATGGAAATTTGGCTTAAAGAAGCCATCCCTGACAGCATGTTACATCTGCTGGGCCTCCGGCTGTTCAGAGTGGATTGCATTGTGGAATCATTGGGGAAAGCGAGAGTTGGTGGAACACGCTTTTACATCAACGAAAGTTGGTGTACAGATGTAAGAGCGTTGAAGAAGATGCGCTGTCCTAATTTAGAAGAGCTCTTCATCATCTGTTAGCCTTTCTACTCGCTGTAGGAGTTTTCATTGTTCATTCTGTTGAGTATTTATATCCAGCCACAAGCGTGCATGAATGCAACAGCTGGCTGATCACATCACTGACATGGAGCAACAACACCCGGACTCACTTATTATTATGCTGGGAGATTTTAATAAAGCTAACCTCACCTGTGAACTGCCAAAATACAACACATCACATGTCAATCAGAGCAAGTCCGTTTAAAGCCATAAATGTTGGAGTAAGCCGATGCACAGAGCATTACAATAATCAAGGCTCGATGTAATCAGAGCATGTACTAAAAATTCAGCATCAGCCAGTGTGTGTAAAGATCAGAGTAGTGAAGTATTCTGTAAGTGGAAGAAAAAGTTTTTAACAACAGAGGAAATATGACAATCAAAAGAGAGAGAGGAGTCAAATAAAACACCAATATTACAAACAGAAGGGGAGGGCTTAACATGAACCATATCAATATCAAAGCACAGGTCCATTCTTTTTACTTGAGTAGTGGTGCCGATTAATAATATTTCAGTTTTGTTGTTACTGAGTTTAAGAAAATTCAGGGACATCCAGTGTTTGATTTTCTAATACATGTAAGTCAGGAAGAGATGGTGAGTCAGAGCTGGTGGTAAGGTAAATTTGGATGTTATCAGCATAACAAGGAAATTGAAGGCCATGTTTATATATGATGTCACCAACTGGAAGCTGTTAAATAATAAACAGTAATGGTCCAAGAACTGAACAATGGGGAACACCTTGTGTTAGAAGAGCAGTAGAAGATTTGTAATTTTGTCAGTAAGGTAAGAAGTAAGCCAGGATAGAGCTGAACCAGTGATGCCAATTTCAGAGAGATGAGAAATGAGAATATAATGGTAAACAGTGTCAAAAGCAGAACTTCAAGCAGATCAAGGAGGATTAGGATGTTTCTAGACCCTGAATCCATAGACAGGAGGATGTCATTAACCACACATTGAAGAGCAGTGTCAGTGTTGTGTGAAGGACAGAAACAAGACTGGAAAGGTTCAAAAAGACCATTCAAATTTAAGTAAGACTGCAATTGTGAGGCCACTACTTTTTCAGTTATTTTTGCTAAGAATGGTACAAAAAAATTGGCCTGCAATTATTTAAATGATCAAGACCAGATTTCTTAAGAGGTTACAGCAGCAGTTTTTAGTTCTGCTGGAACTGTGGGAGAGACTGGGCAACAATTAATCTAATGTGTGATGGTAGGTGAAATATCAGAGACACACATTTTAAGTAGAGAGGTGGGAGCAGGGCCAAGTTGACAGGATGTAGAATTAGACTTCATAATTAGATTAATTATAATAAAAGTAGTAGTAGGAGTAAAGGCAGACAGAGAAAAATTTGGGTGGACTGACAAAGCACATGTATGTGGTGTATCATTGGCAATAGACTTTAATTTGTCTGTGAATAAATGAAGAAAGACATTCACAAGAGTCAGAAACATCATGTTCTGGAGGCTTAATGAGTTTCTTTACCATTGCAAAAAGTTCTTTAGGTCTGCATCTAGAGTTTTTAATGGTTGAGGAGAGATAGGAGCAGCGTGTAGCAGTGAGGGCAGTTTGCTAGTTAAGCATGTGCTCTGTATAAACAAATAAATGTATAGTGAGTCCAGCTTTTCCGTACAATCTTTCAAGGCGATGGCCTTCAGCTTTCATAGCTCAGAGCTTGGGAGTGAACCAAGGTGAGGCGTGAGTGCTGGGAACCATCCTATTCTTAACAGAGGCATACTTCTGAAGTGCTTTAGAAATAGAATCATTATAGATAGAACAGATCTCAGATAGACAGTGATATAATAAAGAGTCTGACAGAGGAGAGGCACTTATAGAATCAGAGAAAGATTTGGGGTTGACAGCTGATTTTACGGTAGGAAAAAGGGAAACTTTTTTTTTTTATACATGGTTTAGATATTGGAAAACTAAAGCTAAAGTTTAAAAGTTTGTGGTCACAGAAAGCAAAGTCAGTGCCAGAAACAGAAATATTAGATAAGCCAGATGTATAAATAAGATCCAGTATGACCCCTGGAGTGAGTTTCAAAAACAACATGTTGTATGAGATTAAAACATTCCAATATAGACATAAGTATGGCTAAAAGAAGCTACTCTGAAAAGCTGAAAAAAAAAAGTTTTCAGCCTGTGACAGGGCGGAGGGTGAGGCCGGGTGTGATTATACACACCCGGTCCCTTATCGGGCTAATTGCGCCTCGGAGAGGGATAAAGGCCGATTGCGGATGGTGGTGTGGGAGAGAAAGATCATTTACTGCCAGCAGTCAATCATGTGTGTGTTTTGTCTTTTGTTTAAGTTTATCATTAAAATATTATTTATAATAGTTCTCGCCACCTCCTTTCCATTGAACTGCGTTACACAGTCAAAGATTTTGTATTGTGTGGAAAGGTACAAGACACCTCCCCCTCGCGCTGTAGAGAGTCATCTAATAGCTGATGAACTGAATGCATTTTCTGCAGGTTTGAAAAACCTAGTCTTACTCCCCTAACCCCGCTCTCCCCATTTTCACAAAGATCTTCAATAGATCACTGGAACAGTGTGAAGTTGCCAGCTGCTTCAAACACTCAAAGTCAGGACTGCTGAGAGGATTATTGGTGCCCCCCTGCCCACCCTCCAAGACCTGTACGTCTCCAATGTGCAGGTAGAATCAATCTGGACCCCACACACCCTGCCACTCCCTCTTTGAACTGTTGCCCTCTGGCCGGTGCTACAGAGCACTGAGCGCCAGGACATCCAGGCACAAGCACAGTTTTTACCTTCAGTACATTTTCCTCATGAACAATTAAACTGCCTCAGGATTCCCTCATAGTGCAAAAATGCATATCTCATGTACATATGTAAGTTAATATATTTAAGTAAATAACTGTACATACTCCTACCTTGCACATACATTACCACATGCACATGTACAATTGCCATTCTGTTATATGTCCTATTGTTTATATCTATATATATACTCTTACCTTGTTTTATATTCTGTGTCTCACTGTAATGTTTAGTTTGCACTTGTTTCTCCCATCACCAAAAAAAACAAAAACATTCTAAAACTAATTCTGTTATACTGTATAGTATATATTTTATAATGCCTGAACATTAGCCAACAAAAAAAATGTGCACCCATTATGCTTTGCTCTTAAACCGTAAACAGTTATGCCCTCAAGAATATTTGCTTACCTATAACAGCATGAAATAAAAAATACAAAAGAGTAACACACATATATGAACACAAAACAGACAGTGAAAGTAAGGATTGAGCATGATGATGACACAGCAAACACTCTATTTGAGACAGAAACATGAACTAAGCACTCTACTGAAACCAGTGTGAAGTTAAAGATGACCAAGCAAATCGGGTATGAACCAGCATGGAAGTTCATGCTGATCTAAGCTAGTCTTTTAACAAGGAAAAGGTATCAGTGGATTTAGTCAATGCAAGGTCACCTGCCATAAAGTTATCGGTACAAGATAGGAAGACCCTGACATCACTGAGTAGACACTATCACCCCATACTCACTGAAGACAAAGGAAGATGTATAGTGGTACTTCAAAGCACTGGACTACTATGCCACAGCACACAGGCTTTTCAAGACAGAAATACCACTTAAAATAGACCCAACCAACAAATAATTCACATACATTTTTCAAGTCAAGTCCAGTGGTTTTTATTGTCATTTCAACCATATACAGTTAGTACAGTACACAGTGAAACGAGACAACGTTCCTCCAGGACCATGGTGCTACATAAAACAACATAGAACAAACAAAGAACCACATGAGACTACACAGACTAAATAAAATACCTATATAAAGTGCATGTGCAAACGTGTTCAAAAAGTACGGTACAGTACAATAAATTACTAACAATGAACAGGACAATAGGCACAGTGAGAGACAGTGCAGCGCCGACCAGTACACAGTAGTGCAAAAAGATGACATAACATACTATGAGATAGTGTTCTATGGAAATAGCAGTTATTGAGGTAGCAGACAGTTATAAAATGACAGTAATTAAAGTGCAACTCTGGACACGTGTGTGCGTGTGTCAAACCAGTCTCTGAGTATTGAGGAGTCTGATGGCTTGGGGGAAGAAGCTTTTGCACAGTCTGGCTCTAAGGGCCCGAATGCTTCGGTACCTCTTGCCAGATGGCGGGAGGGTGAAGAGTTTGTGTGAGGGGTGTGTGGGGTCGTCCACAATGCTGGTGGCTTTGCGGATGCAGTGTTTTTTGTACATATCTTTGATGGAGGGAAGAGAGACCCCGTTTCAGCTGTCCTCACTATCCTCTGCAGGGCTTTGTGGTCCGAAACGGTGCAAGTCCCAAACCAAGCAGTAATGCAGCTGCTCAGGATGCTCTCAATAGTCCCTCTATAGAATGTAGTGAGGATGGGGGGTGGGAGATGTGCGTTCCTCAGCCTTCGAAGAAAGTAGAGATGCTGCTGGGCTTCTAAACAAATTGCTTATTAACATGCTTGCATAACTGGAAAAAGACACTACAGGATAATGTTGACTTTGTAACTCAGAGAGGACACTCTAACAGGAGAAGAAAGTTACTCTCTCACCACAACAACAGTTCAGCACTGTTGTTATAACTTAAAGTAATGACAGACCTTCATAAATTCAATACACTACTTTCAGTACTAGTTAAAGACATCCCTATTGAACCCCGGAGCTAAAAGCAGCACAAGCTGGTTTGCTGGTCTTACCTGGTCCACGTGTTGGCTAGTTTTAGAAGGGTTTTGTGATTTTTCAGCTGGTCAGGCTGTGAGACTAGCTGGGCCAGCTGAAGACCAGCTTGGCCAAGCGGGGGGAGCAGCTAAAACTATCTCAGAACAGTTAAAACATGCTGAAAGTCCAGAAAGGTGTTTTTGAGTTTGTTGTGTTGCTTTGAAAGCTTACCAGTATGAACTTTCAGTGAACATTCATAACGGCTTCTAAGCAGCTTCAAACTGCCATTGCTCTGCTTAATCGGTGGGTGTGCTGTCATTGGTCTACTTTGACACCATCTTTTTCTGGTTAATTTCCTCATACTCTAAATCAGCAAGTTCTCGTGCTGGAAAAAGCAAGATGCAGTGCAACAACTAGAATGGAATGCAGGTATCCCAAGATGTGTTTTCAAGAAGTTCTTTTTAACTTAAAACAGTGACTAAAAAACATGGCGATTCCACATGCTCTTGTGAATATGCGGTGCAACGGGCAAGCACGTTTACTGTGGAAAAAAATGCAAAACAGCCTATAAGACCAGTTAGGGGTTCTGTTTAAGAACTCTCTGTGTCAGATGGTGTCCTTTGCAATTGTAACACATTTTGCTTCTTTTCAGCATCTCACACCATGAGGGATACATTTAAATATGCAGTGTCAAGTTCAGAACGGTTGGTTTAAAAGTGCTTCTCAAGAATCCTGCTCTTCATCTAGCTATTTTTGAATGCAAGAATGCATCCTGTGTGTACGCCCCTTAATCTTCGTGAAACAGAGTGTTGAGAGCTCACAAATGTCACAAAATTGACAATCACAAAAATTTAGAATTAACAAAAAATATAAAGTTTTAAAGTTGAAAAATAATTTTCATTAACGATCACTGCTGTCATATCTGGATACTCAGTTACTCGTACTCATGCCAATCCCTAGTCCAGTTGCAGCCATTATGTTTAGGCCTGGTAATCCTTGTTCTTGTAATCAGATTATTGTTCATTTTATAGCAATTTGTCACTGACATGTTCTGGGATGGTAATCTCATGATACTGTGTATCAAGATTAACAGATATTTCTATGTTCTCTCTGATCACACCACCAACATCCCACCAAAATGAGAGAAGATTGTCAATGTATCCATCCATGATGCTGATTGCGAACAGATTAAACTGTGAATTCTGCAGATGAAGATGTGATACCCTGAAATATACAAGATACTGTAAATGAAAGAGGGGGATGAAGCTTGTACAGCACATGAACATATACTATATATATTTAAGTATATAAGTATTAAGTGAACATTTTACTTAATTTTAGCGCCACAACGTGGACATTTCACTTCGGAACTGCCCTGAGTGTGATGAACCACATAATTTTATTTTGCAAAAATGTTGCCACAGTCATGCAGTGTTCATTGTATGGGAGAGAGCACTCACAAATTGCAATGTCAGAGCACCCAACTCCTTGAGACATTGAGAAAAATAAAAATTCAAATGAAGTTTGAAGAAATTTAGTTTAATGTTCTTGGTTTTGTGAACTGTTTTCTGAGATTTGCTACCAAACAAACCTTGCTGTTGAGCAGACGGATGAATTCAATAAACTTCATAATTAATATTTACTCAGATTCCATTATTTTTACTATCATTATTATCATTTCTGGTTTTATAGATATTAATATAATTAATAGTTGCCTAACAATAATAACAACAATAATAATTCAGCAAGTAGGGAGTAGAAATTCACACAAATGTGTAGAAATAAATTACATGTACACATTTAATTACAAAATCCATTTATTATATACATATATTTATTCAGTAATATATATTTGCAATGTGAATGGTAATTTTTTACTTCATAACTGTCCACATACATAGTTTTGAATGAATACATCACATTCAGTCGGGCGGTCACATACAGTCTAGTTGCACAAATATTTCAATGTATCCAAAGCTCAATTCAGATCCGAAATTCCACCTCTACAGATGGTCAGAACTCCACACAGCTGCCGTATGACACTCCATTTGAAATGACTTACCTCTAGTCTGTCATCTGTCATTTGTCGGATACAGTAAAATGGTGACTTCAATCCAGAAAAGTTAAAGAAAATAATCTGCAAAAATATAATGATTACTTTTCAATTTTCAATAAAATTGTAAGGGGTAAAATGTATTATTTTTTCTTAAAAATTAAGTAAAAATACAAGTATTCTGTTCAAATTGTACTCGAGTTAACTAAAAATCCCCCCAAAATAATACTTAAGTATAATACAAGTATTTTTACTCAATTACTTTACTCCCCTGGTAATGCCTTTATACTGACTTTAATAAGAACTAAATAAAAGTTATTTTTGACTATTAATACAGTAATTTCAATAATAAGATTCTAATGAGAATGATAAGAATTAAAAAGAACTAAACAATAACAATGTCATGATCTTTCCATTTTGATCTTTATTCTTGATTTGGCAGGATTGTGACAGTTTCCTCCACCCATCACTCAAGCTGTCCATGTGCTTTTTCCTGTTTCCCACAGGTGTTGCTCAGCAGCGGAATCAGTGTTGTCATGGCAGCGCTGATTAGAGCTGCTTGTGATTATGGGCAGCACCTGTTTTCAATCATTCCTTCCCTTTTATATTCTCTCCTTTGTGTTGTCTTCCTTGTCAGATAATTTTGTTGTGTTCTTGTCTAATTTCCCCCGGCGGTTGGTTTTTCTCTTCCTGTTGTTAGTTTTCGGATTGGTCCAGTATTTCTAGTCAGTTTGTTCTCAGTTTATTTGTTGTCTTGTTTAATTAAATTTCTCCATTGAGTTTTGTATTTTGTTTGTTTTTGTTTTAAAATGGTTCATTACCATCCTGCATTTTAGGTCCTTCCTCCAAACCCATGACAAACATGTTTGAATGCAATACGTTAATGAGAATTTGTGGGGAACTTTGCATACTTGTCATTGAAAAACAAAAATTATATTTATTTTAGCAAGAAATTAATTACTTTTCATGAAAATTTTACAATGCAAACAATCTCCTAAAAATAGGCCTGTCCTCAGATTCATCCATTAACGTGTCATGATGAATATTATAGTCTTGAGTAAATCGAGGTAAAAATAATCTGTGTTTTTTTTTCTGGAACAATCTCACAGGGATTACATAATACAAGCATGTTACACATGCATGTGAGGACATGGCTGAAATCTTTAGTTAGTTGTAGCATTATTCACCTGACACAAACACTTTTACTGAATATATGAAATTTTAATAATCATGCATGTTTAATGGGACAGTATCTCTATGTAACTAAAAATAACTCTCACTGAAGATTTTGACCTGAAAGATCAAATACAAATGGAGAATATTATACTAGCTAAATGTCTTGCTTCGTTTATTTAGTTATATATCTGCGCTCCCAGGTGCTCTCAAAAACATATAAAGCAAACAAAACAATCAAATCAAATCACTTTATTGTCACACTACTGTGTACACGAGTGCAACAGTAGGTGAAAGTCTTGTGTGCAGTTCCGAGCAACATTGCAGTCATGACAGTGATGAGACATATACAAATTTACAATAAACAACATATTTACGTAACAAATGTACACATAATTACACAATTTACATATCAAATGTACACATAATTACACAGTACTAATATACAGTGTACAGTAAACAATACACACAATATAGAATACACATACACTAGATAAGGGTATATACAAATATATATATATATATATATATATATATATATATATATATATATATATATATACACTAATTGAATTGGGGAGAATATATTTGACAGTCCAGTGTGAGATAATAAGATGAAGATTAATAAAGTGCAGTGCTGATTGTTGATCGCGAGAGATCATGTGTTCAAAAGTCTTATTGCTTGGGGGAAGAAGCTGTCATGTAGTCGGCTGATGCGGGTCCTGATGCTGTGATACCGCCTGCCTGATGGAAGCAGTGAGAACAGCCCATGACTCGGGTGGCTGGAGTCTCTAATGATCCTCTGAGTTTTTTTCACACACCGCCTGTTATATATGTCCTGGAGGGAGGGAAGCTCACCTCTGATGATGTTTCTGTCAGTCCGCACCACCCTTTGCAGTTCTTTGCGGTTGTGGGCGGTGCTATTGCCGTACCAGGCGGTGATGCAGCCAATCAGGATGCTCTCTACAGTGCTGGTGTAGAACCATGTGAGGATGTGGTGGTTCATTCCGAACTTCCTCAGCCGTCTCAGGAAGAAGAGGCGCTGGTGAGCCTTCTTCAAAACGGCCTCAGTGTGGACGGACCATGTGAGTTCCTTAGTAATGTGGACACCGAGGAACTTGAAGCTGTTGACTCTCTCCACTGGTGCTCCATTAATGAGTAGTATGAAGCTGCAGACTCGGAGCCTGCATCTACAGTCCCGCACCCAGAGTCCCGCATTCTCAGACCCCTCGTTTTTCGAGACAGCTCCTCCTATCAAATTGGATCGGATAGACATGTGAAGAACTTAAGCCGAAACGTGAGTATCGTCAATTTTATTTAGCGAATCATTCGATTTCTTTTTTAATCAAACTACTTTATAGCTCATCGATACACCAACACAGTCCATTTAATATTTATAAAGATAGTTTGTAACAAAATTTGAGCCGTTAATGTAGCCTATGTTTTTTCGCCTTTTTCCCCCGAAAATATTTTGACAGCTAATACGTTAGCCTTTAACCTTGGACTTTTTGTAGACAAGCCATTGTAAAAATTATTATTGATTAAAATTAGTTGACATTAAAGTAGACCAATTAAATACATTAAGTGTGTTAATATCAAAGAATGTTATCATTAATTATTTAATCAGATTTACCGTTTGACCTTTTTTTAATTACCGGACCTTTTCTCCTAAAACTATAAATTGAATTAATTAATGCCTGAGTAATTATTTAACTTTATATAATGTATGTAGACTACTTAGATTAGTTCTTATAAAACGTAAGTATTAAAATGAATCAATATTAATTTAACTGTGATATGAAGTTGTTGACAGCCATTTACAACTCATACAATTGCCTAATAATCAAATTTACTATGCCTTCACTATGTATTAACCAGTCTATGGTATTAACATGTGAGCTAGAATATGTCATTTGGCCTTTTGTTTGGGTTCCTTGTTTTAATTTGTATTGACTGAAATTTGACTGTATGGGCTCTGTGGGGTCTTTTTTTAAAGATGGATATTACAATTCAAAGGGGGAATTCACTTCCAGAAATCCAGAAATGTCATAAAAGCAGTCTGCATTTGGAATGCTATATTTGTATTTGCACATTCACTAATGAGTGACTAATTTAATTATTTCTTGCAGATTGGAAACGCCTGCATGCAGCTTATTATTGAAATGGCTCGGAATATTGTATGTATATAAAATATTACAATGTAAACTGTCAAAGAGTATACATGTGTCTGAATCAACCTACATTTTTGCTTGCTTTCTTTTTCCATAGGGCAAAGATATATACATTGAGAACTTTTAGAAAGAATGAAAAAAGAAGGAACATTTACCTACCAGAAAGTAATTATTTACCTTATGCATTTACTTTTACATTTACATTTACATTTTACATGACGCTTTTATCCAAAGCGACTTATAAATGAGGAGTTTTTTTTAATGCAATTGAGTAAAGTCACTAATACAATTCTTTCTTCCTTTTTTCTTTGCTTTGTCCTGTTTACAGCAAGATGATGTTTAGGTGATCGTTAAATAAAGTACAGAATTGTTTATTATTGGTGTTTTGTCTATTCTTATTTGAGTTTTGATCAAAAAACAGGTTTTGTAATGTTAGCATGGTATAATTTTAATTAGACCATTATAGGTTGAACTGAAAGAAAAATTGGAATTTGAATAAATAAAACATTGTAGCAATATAATGTCACATAATATTTTTCAGAAGATAGTTCAATCTGTAATTGTATCCCTTCCATCAGTAATTTTCTTTCAATTAGACCTATGCTCAAAAAATAACTACTGGGTAATTTGTTAGTCAGAGAAAACAATGAGTTTTTTTTGGCACATGCATTAAGCAGGGAACGCAAATATTTATTTGGATAACTTTAAATAAAACGCGACCGTAATATTGCATCCTATTGTTTTCAATGGCATTTAGCAGGAGGTGCTGTCTCGAAAAACGAGGGGTCTGAGAATGCGGGACTCTGGGTGCGGGACTGTAGATGCAGGCTCCGAGTCTGCAGCTTCATAATGTTGCCATTAATGGTGATGTGTCTTTCTTCCTGAAGTCCAAGCTCCTTGGTTTTACTGACGCTGAGGGAGAGGTTGTGCTCCTGACACCAACGTGTCAGAGTGTGCACCTCCTCTCTGTAGGCTGTTTCATCATTGTCAGTGATCAGACATACCACCGTGATATCATCAGCAAACTTAATGATGGCATTGGAGCTATGTGTCGCCACACAGTCATGTGTGTACAGGGAATACAAGAGTGGGCTGAGAACACAGCCCTGCGGGGCTTCAGTGTTGAGGGTCAGTGATGAGGAGATGTTGCTGCCCATTCTAACCACCTGACGTCTGCCTGACAGGAAATCCAGGATCCAGCTGCACAGCGAGTTGTTTAAGCCCAGAGCCCGGAGTTTCTCATCAAGCTTGGAGGGCACTATGGTGTTGATTGCTGAGCTGTAGTCTACAAACAGCATTCTCACATATGTGTTCCTTTTTTCCAGGTGGGAGAGAGCAGTGTGTATTGTAGATGCAATGGCATCATCAGTGGAGCAGTTGTTGTGGTAGGCAAACTGTAATGGGTCCAAAGAGGTGGGCAGAACAGAGCAGATGTAATCTCTGATTAACCTCTCAAAGCATTTGCTAATGATGGGGGTCAGAGCAACAGGACGCCAGTCATTTAAGCAAGTGATTTTGGCTTGCTTCGGTACAGGCACAATGGTTGATGTTTTGAAGCAATGGTTGATGTTTTGAAGGACTACAGGGAGAGGGACAGGTTGAAAATGTCTGTAAAAACACCAGCCAGTTGGTTCGCGCACGCTCTGATGACACGGCCCGGAATGCCATCTGGACCCGCGGCTTTGCGGATGTTCACCCGTCGAAAAGATCGGGTTACATCCGCAACAGAGACGGAGAGTGAACCAACCTCTGTAGTATCAGCCGCGAGTACTCTCTCCGCGAGAGCGGTGTTGTTGTCCTCGAAACAAGCATAAAATGTATTAAGCTCGTCCGGGAGAGAGGCAGCGGTGTTCATGGAAGAGTGGTCGGATTTGCCAAATGGTGGGCGGGTGAAGGATTTGTAGCCATCCCGGAAAGGAGAATAGCAATTATCCAAAACCCGGTCCCCTCGTGTGTTGAAGCTGATGTGTTGGTGGTATTTTGGTGTTATTGTTTTAAAATTGGCTTTATTGAAGTCCCCGGCAACAATGAACGCGGCCTCAGGGTGCGTGGTTTCTTGCTCACTTATGCTCCCATACAGTTCCCTGAGTGCCCTCTCTGTGTCGGCTTGTGGGGGGATGTACACAGCTGTGATAATGACCGCTGTGAATTCCCTCGGTAGCCAGAATGGTCGACACAGAAGCATGAGATATTCCAGATCAGGAGAGCAGAAAGACTTGATAAAATGTACGTTCCTCTGATCACACCATGATTTGTTGATCATAAAACATACACCACGAGCTCTGCTTTTACCTGAGAGGTCTTTTGCTCTGTCCGCTCGGTGCACGGAGAACCCCATGGGTTCGATGGCCGAGTCTGGAATCTCCGCAGACATCCAGGTTTCCGTAAGACAGATAACGCAGCAATCTCTCGTCACTCGTTGGAAAGAGATCCGCGCTCTCAGCTCGCAGAGCTTGTTGTCCAGAGACTGAACATTTGCAAGTAGTATACTGGGTAGTGGGGGTCGATTTGCACGACGTCTTACTCTGATGAGAACGGCAGCTCTTTTTCCCCTTTTCCTTCTGCGTTTCCGTGGCCGGGCAGCCCAGACAAAGGGCTCCGCTAGCGTGTTTGTAAACCGTGGGTCGGCATTGAGGAATTTGAATTTCCGGTTTTTGGTGGGTGATTGCCGAACCAATGTCCAAAAGCGTTTGTCTGTCATACACAATAAGGCAGACAACATCCAAGACAAAAAAACACAAAACTGCAAACAAAACAAACAATAAAATGCAGTGTTTTGACGGAGCCCGTGACGCAGCAGCCATACTTGGCGCAATCTTGAGCTGGTAAAAAAAACAGGCACAAAAAAAAAAACAGGCACACTTACGATCATTTATATAATATAAACTTTACAAACATTGTACAATCAGGCCAGAACTGACAAAAGGGATTAGAGTGGCTAAAAGAAGCTACTCTAAAAATTTGAAAACAAGTTTTCAGCTAATGACCCTTTATCAGTGTGGAAAGGGCCTGAAAGACATTACCAAGACACCATCCCCCATCTCTGTAGGGAATCATCAACTGGCTGACAACCTGAGTGTGTTTTACTGTAGATTTGAAAAGCCCAGTCTCACACCCCACACCCAGTCGGACCTTCACTTCACACAAACGTCAACAACTCCTGTGACCTCCCTCCTGTTATTCAACCTGCACTTAAAATCTGTAAAGCGGATGTGTGCTGGGTCTTCCGTAAACAAAAGACAAGGAAAGTACATGACCCAGACCGTGTTTCACCCACTTGTCTAAAATCATGTGCTGACCAGCTGGCCCCCATCTTCACACAGATCTTCAACATATCACTGGAGAAGTTCCCTGCTGCTTCAAATGCTCCACCACCATCCCAGTACCAACAAAACCCCAAATCACAGGACTTAATGGCCTGTCACTCTGATATCTGTGGTCATGAAGTAATTTGAGAGACTGGTGTTGGCCCACCTGAAGGACATCACTGGAACCTTTCTGGATCCCCATTAATTAGCTTATCGAGCAAACAGGTTTTTGGATGATTCAGTCAACATGGGATTGCATCATATCCTGCAACATCTGGACAGACCAGCGGCATATGCAAGGATCCTTTTTGTGGACTTCTGTTTGGCTTTAAACACAATCATCACAGCTATTCTCTGGACTAAATTAAACCAACTCTCTGTTTCCACCTCTATCTGTCAGTGGATCACCAGCTTTCTGTACATGCAGCAGTTAGTGAGACTGGGGAAATTCACTTCCTGCACATGTCCGATCAGCACTGGTGCCCTACTTTTCTACTTGTACACAAATTACAGCACTGCCAAGGACCCTCTGTCAAGCTCCTGAAATTTGCAGATGACACTACTGTCATCTGCCTCATACAGGATCGCAATGAGTCTGCATACAGAAGTGAAGTTGAACAGCTGGCTGTCTGGTGCAATCAAAACAACCTGGAGATGAAAACGATCAAAACATTGGAGATGATTGTGGATTTTAGGAGGAACACCCCAACATTGACCCCACTTACCATTCTGAATAGCACTGTGGCAGCAGTGGAGTAATTCATGTTCCTGGGCTCTACCATCCTACTGGACCTGAAGTGGGAGACCCACATTGACTCCATTGTGAAAAAGGCCCAGTGGAGATTGTACTTTCTTTGCCAGTTGAATAAGTTCAACCTGCCATAGGCACTGCTGATACATTTTTACTCAGCAGTCATTGAGTCTTTCCTCTGCACTTAAATAACTGTCTGGTTTGGTTCAGCTAAGAAATCAGACATCAGAAGACTACAAAGGACAGTTCGGACTGCTGAGTGGATTATTGGTTGCCCCCTGCTCGCCCTTCAAGAAATGTACACTTCCAGAGTGAGGAAAATGGCTGGAAAAATCACTCTGGACCCCACTCACTGAGCTCACAACCTTTTTGAACTGTAGCATTCTGGCAGGTGCTACAGAGCACTGAGCACCAGAGCCGTCAGGCACAAGAACAGTGGCTATCCATCTCATGAACAGTTAAAACTGCCCCATTGATCAAAATGTATTTGTAATTCACAGCATAGTCTATTTATATGTATCCAAAATATCCTACCCCTTCTGCCATTACATTCCCTTGCACTATCTGTATATAACAGACTTGCATTTGTGTATACATGTATACATATTTTTTGTCTTACTGTGTATTATTATATATACTTATATTTTCTATTCGCTTTTTATTTTGATTCTATTTTTTTATTAATTCTATCTTGTTTGTGCACTGGAAGCTTCTGTCACCAAGACAAATTCCGTATTTGTGTAAGCATACTTTACAATAAAGTTCATTCTGATTAATTTTCATTCGGATTCAGAAGTTACAATTTGATATAACAAAAATAGTTATTTATCAACAGTAGATCATCAGTAATAATGTCATAAATGTCCGGTATTATTAAAATAGACTTTTTGCCTTTCTCAGGCAACACCTGTACACTTTATGATTCACTGTGAAAGTGACTCTGATTCAAACGGCTAACCAGAGCTCCTGAGTATTAAAACAGATTTTTTTTATATTTTCAGCTGATTCATTAAAAAGACCCAGTTCAAATAAAGACATTTGTTCATGAATCAGACATCACTGCTCACAAATCTGCGTTTTTTGTTGCATGCAGCAAGCTTTTCTCAACAGAAATTATTTAACTGCTACCACTAAATGCATACTGACAAACAAGCACACTCATTCTTTATCTGCACTTCTTAATTTCTCAACATGTAAATGCTTTGGTTATTATGATTTAATGAGTATCTCTCGAGTATCCCTTTGGCTGGGCTGCCCAGCCGCGGAAACGCAGAAGGAAAAGGGGAAAAAGAGCCGGCATTCTCATCAGAGTAAGACGTCGTGCAAATCAACCCCCGCTACCCAGTATACTACTTGCAAATGTTGAGTCTCTGGACAACAAGCTCTGCGAGCTGAGAGTGCGGATCTCTTTCCAACGAGAGACGAGAGATTGCTGTGTTATCTGTCTTACGGAAACATGGATGTCCGCGGAGATTCCAGACTCGGCCATCAAACGCACGGGTTTCTCCTTGCACCGAGCGGACAGAGCGAAAGACCTCTCAGGTAAATGCAGAGGTGGTGGTGTATGTTTTATGATCAACAAATCATGGTGTGATCAGAGGAACGTATGTTTTATAAAGTCTTTCTGCTGGAATATCTCATGCTTCTGTGTCGACCATTCTGGCTACCGAGGGAATTCACAGCGGTCATTATCACTGCTGTGTACATCCCCCCACAAGCCGACACAGACCGGGCACTCAAGGAACTGTATGAGAGTATAAGTCAGCAGGAAACCGTGCACCCTGAGGCCGTGTTCATTGTTGCCGGGGAATTCAACAAAGCCAATTTTAAAACAATAGCACCAAAATACCACCAACATATCAGCTTCAGCACACGAGGGGACCAGGTTTTGGATCATTGCTATTCTCCTTTCCGGGATGGCTACAAATCCCTCCCCCGCCCACCATTTGGCAAATCCGACCACTCTTCCGTTCTGCTTCTGCCCGCTTACAGGCAGAAACTGAAACAGGAAGCACCCACCCTCAGAACAATCCAGTGCTGGTCGGACCAATCAGACTCTGCGCTACAAGACTGTTTTGATCACGCGGACTGGGAGATGTTCTGGTCCGCCTCCGATGACGATATCGAGGTTTACACTGATAGCGTAACGTGTTTCATCAGGAAGTGCGTAGAGGACGTTGTTCCAATAAAAACAATACGGATCTACCCCAACCAGAAACCATGGGTTAAAGGTGATGTTCTTGCGGCACTTACTGCGCGGACCACCGCTTTTAATTCCAGGAATGCGGAAGAGCGTAAACAAGCCAGTTATGCCCTCCGTAACTCCATCAGTGCAGCCAAACGCCAGTACAGGCACAAAATTGAAGGACAGTTCAACACCACTGACTCTAGAAGTATGTGGCAGGGAATTAACACCATCACGGACTACAAACGGAATAAATCTCCGCCATGAACACCGCTGCCTCTCTCCCGGACGAGCTTAATACATTTTATGCTTGTTTCGAGGACAACAACACCGCCCTCGCACAGAGAGCACTCGCGGCCGATACTACAGAGGTTGGTTCACTCTCCGTCTCTGTTGCGGATGTAACCCGATCCTTTCGACGGGTGAACATCCGTAAAGCAGCGAGTCCAGACGGCATTCCGGGCCACGTCATCAGAGCATGCGCGAACCAACTGGCTGGTATATATATATATATATATATGACATTGCAATTTGTATCTCTTCAGCATTCATATCCCGTTCCATTGCATTGCATGTGCAACACTCTATCGGTTGAGCTAGCATGCAATTAGATGACAATTAAGTAAGCTTGGAAATGTGGTTGGTTATGTAAAGCAAATGTTAAAATGAGTCGTGCAATATAGTAAAAGTGTTTATATGTCATAAGATAGAATTGTGTGAGGAACAGGGTGAAAAGTAAGTGTTTATGTAATCTGCCATTTTATTTGTGATTTGAGTGAAAGGGGATAAAAGTCACTGTTGTTTTAGCACCTCTATTGTTCATTCCACCCGAAATTGCTGTGTAACAGGCCACATAAAACTCAGTTTGCAAAAATGATTCTATCACCAGGTTGTGGTCACCATTCACTTGAATTTGTATGAACCTACAATTTTGCAAATGGGATAAGAAAAATAAACTTTATTGAAAGGGAATACAAGTATATTTATCATATCTCATTAGCAAATGTTAGAAATTAAAAAGTAAGATTTGATTCTATGTGTAGACTTCCTGCATACTTGTCACATGACATCATTATGTTGCATGATTATTTTAGTGTGTGGCATCCAGATATATCTCAAATTAATTAGGTATTTTGTATTTTTAATTCATGTTTGATTCATGTAAAATATGGTCTGGATATCATGTCATTGTTTATGCACAGTGATGCCAAAGGCTATAGCGTCATACGGCCGCTCATAAGTATGTTTAAAAACACTTCAACTTATAAAGGTTTTATTCATCAAACATACAATTTGTTTGCTACAACTCTAATTAAAATCCACAACGTTAATTAGGCACTTGTGGCCTAAAGATAAATGAGAATTGCATTAATTGAGTTTTTAATAATTTGATTTCTCATTATATAAAATATTCATACACACACTGCACACAAGACCAGCCTTAAAGATTCACTGCACTCATATGTTTAAAATTAGCGGATCTGAATCAAACCAATCAAAATAAGATGATGCTATTTGAATGTTTGTTCATTAGAGGTAAGCATCACTATTACAATTGCTCATTCTTATGGCTAGGGGTTTTCTAATCCCTAACCTTAAAGGGGTCATGACATAAGGAATCAAATTGTCCTTGATTTTTCGACATACAACATAAGATTTCATTGTACTATAAAAACATATTGTAAGTTTCAGAACTCAAAACTTCCTCCTGAATGCAAAAAGAGCATTTGTTGAAACCAAGCTGCCAAAATGACACATTCTCTTCTTCCTCCATATTGTTATGTCACACTGTGTTATACTGTACATTTGTGTAACCAGTCCAACCCGACACGATCCGAGTGAGATTCGAACCAACGTCAGCCGGCATGGGAGGTGGGCACACTAACAAGGAGGCTAAAGGCAACAGCCTTTAGTGTCAGTCGCTAGTGTGCCTCTTGAGGCCAGGGGAGTGAGGTTTACACATACTGCATAGCTATCACATACCAGCTGGCTCCCATTACACTCAACCCCCTAAACCTCAATCCCTTCCAGCTCACGGCACCACTGTAACCGGTCCTGCTCGACCCGCTACCAGCTAGCTACCATTACATTTGCATCTGACCGTCTCCACAACAACACAGCAATGCCTAGTTTAACTTGTAACTTCTGTAACCCCGCCCAGCAGTAGTGAGCAGTAAAATGGCAAGAGGAGAGCAGGTCAGTCAAGAGCAGAGAGCCAATCATAACAGTGGGCATTTACTATCAAATTTTAAAGGAAAAGCAGCACCAAAACCAAGCATTTCTGATAGAGGGTCAGAATGAGGGTGGAAAATGTTCATGGTGTACAAATTTGACTGTTTTTTTTTAGCAAAAAACTTTACTAATATAATAAGTGAGCCTCAAGGGAACATATTATAATAAAAAGGGAAGCATGACATGCATTTGCTTTTTAAGTATTAAACTTTTAACATAATGTACACTACATAACGTACAGCACACTGTTTGTGATACCTCAAATTTAGTGGCTTGTGACCTGCGGACTTATACAGGTTTTATTCATCAAACATACAATTTGTTTGCCACAACTCTAATTAACATCCACAATTAATTAACGTTAATTAGGAGCTTGTGGCCTAAAGATAAATCAGAATTGCATTAGAGATTTTAATCATTTGATTTCTCATTATATAAAATATTCATACACACACTGCACACAAGAACAGCCTTAAAGACTGAATGCAACTCATATGTTTAAAATTAGCAGATTTGAATCAAATCAACCAAAATAAGATGATAATATTTGAATGTTTATTCATTAGAGGTAAGCATCGCTATTACAATTGCTCATACTTATGGCTAGGGGTTTTCTAATCCCCTAAACTTAAAGTGGTCATGACATAAGGAATCAAATTGTCCTTGATTTTTCGACATACAACATAATATTTCATTGTACTATAAAAACTTATTGTAAGTTTCAGAACTCAAAACTTCCTCATAACTGCAAAAAGAGCATTTTTTGAAACCAAGGTGCCAAAATGACTCATTCTCTACTTCCTCCATTTTTATGTCACACTGTGTTATAATATACATTTGTGTAACCGGTCCTGCTCGACACGATCCGAGTGGTATTTGAACCAACATCAGCCGGCATGGGAGGCAGGCCCACTAACAAGGAGGCTAAAGGCAATAGCCTTTAGTGTCAGTCGCTAGTGTGCCTCTTGAGGCCAGGTGAGTGAGGTTTACACATTCTGCATAGCTATCACATACCAGCTGGCTCCCATTACACTCAACCCCCTAAACCTCGCTCCCATCCAGCTCACGGCACCACTGTAAATGGTCCTGCTCGACCCGCTCCCAGGAGGCTAAAGGCTACAGCTTCTAGTGTCAGTCGATAGTGTGCCTCTTGAGGCCAGGGTAGTGAGGTATACACATAACGCACAGCTATCATATACCATCTGGCTACTGTTACATTTGCAACTGACCACCTCCACAAAAACACAGCAATGCCTAGTTTAACTTATAACTTCTGTAAACCCACCCAGCAGTGGTGAGCAGTAAAATGGCAAGAGGAGAGCAGGTCAGTCAAGAGCATAACCAATCATAACAGTGGGCATTTACTGACAAATTGTCAAGGAGAAGCAGCACCAAAACCAAGAATTTCTGACAGAGGGTCAGAATGAGAGTGGAAAATGATCATGGTGTACAAATTACATTACAAAATTTTTTGAGCAAAAAAAAATTTAATGCTTAAATGTTTTTTAAGTATTAAACTTTTAACATAACTTACAGCGCACTACATAACATACAGCACACCGTTTGTGATACCTCAAATTTAGTGGCTTGTGACCTGCGGATTAAAAAATCCCATAGACCTGCATTGAAAGATGAACCAAAGCCATATAGCATCCATCTAGAATACTTTAGCAACCACATTGCAAAGTGCTATTAAACATGTGGAACACCTTAGCAACCATGTAGCAACACCCTGGTAACTGCCCAGATCACCCTAGCAACCACATCACAGTACGCAAACAACTACTTAGATCAGTTATGCAATGCATAAAGCCCTAGCAGCTATTAAAAACACCCAAGCAACAACATAGAAACAAGTTTAAAACCTCTCAGAAAACATGAGCAATGCCTTAGCAACCATCAAGAACACCTAAGCAACCACCTAGCAACACCATAAAAATCACCAAGAAAACCCTAGCAACTGTATAGTATCATGCAAACAACACTTATATCTACAGTACTTGGATACCAAATAGCAATACCCTTGAAAGCACCCAGAACTAATCATAGCAACCACATCATAGTGCTCTAACAGACTAGTTTAGCAAGCACATAGCAACACACTGGTGACCATCCAGAACACCCTAACAATGGCAACAAATTGCAACAAGCTAACAACCACTTGGACACATTATCAATGCCATAGCAAACACACAGAATCACCTAGGAACTACATAGGGACACTCTGCAAACCACCAAGAACCAGGGCCGTTTTAATGCATGTGTTACAGCTCGTGGCTGTAGGGGGACCCTGTACTCCCTGAACGCATTCACCGGGAGATGCTGAGAGGGTGTGCAATGGCTAAACCCATCCATGTAGCGCATGGTCATCGAGTGATAACATTCTGCAGCCCTGCACCAAACCACCCCAACCCCCTGGGGCCCTGGAGCAACTTAATGTGGCCCTGCCAAGAACACCTAAGCAACCACCTAGCAGTTCCACAGTAACTACCCAGAACACCCAAGCCACCACCTAGGAACTCCATAGAAACCACCCAGAAAACTCTTGCAACCACATTGCAATATACTAACAACCACTCAGGACACATAAGCAATGCTTTAATAGCAACAACCCAAAACATCCTAGCAACTACATAGCAACCACAAAGAACACATAAGCAACCATCTTGCAACACAATAGCAACTTAGAACCACTAAGAACACATTAGGAATGCTGTAGCAACCACCCAAAACATCCTAGCAACTACATAGCAACAGCATAGCAACCACATCGCAATACATTAATAAACACATTAGCAATTCCTTATCAACGACTAAGAAAACCTAAGCAGCCACCTAGCATTGTCGTAGCAACCCCCCAGAACACTCAAGCAACTGCACAGCAATGCCATACCACCCCCCCAAAGAATGGCTTAGCAACCACGCAGAACACCATAGCATAATGATGGTGAATAATTGGTTTTCATGGGCAAAACCATTCACATTTTCATCATAACATTTAAAAATCTGGGATAGAGACACTACCATGTCTACCGGTTTCATTTAGTTTTCAAAACACTGTTTTCAATGGAAGAAAATGGCATTAGAGTGTACATGAGAGACATTAACATATCAGAATTAATACATTTTTCAACAAAAACATATTAAGCCCAAAGTATACTTCATTTTTGTTACTGCGTGCAGTCGAACACTCAACATTTCAAAGTATACTTGTGCATGCATGTTACGACTGTTATGAGAGACTGGACTATTGCTCTTCAGGAGTTTAGACCCATAAAAATTCATTTAAAAATAATTCCAGAACAAAATTCAGTGCTTCAGCACTTTGCTGATGATAAATGTTGATTTCATCACAGTGATTTGGTCACGGTGAATGTTGGGGAGTGCAGAGAAGGGTTTGATCTGGAGGCGGGGTCTGTCGATCGCACTCGTACCCGCGATTCATTCCTTGTGTGTAGATTACATCACTGTATTACTATAGTAATATTGTAGTAACCAGGTTTTTTTTGGCAGAAACCATAGTTTTAATGCAATAAACCATGGTGTTACTACAGTAATATGGTGGTAATACAGTAACCATGGTTAATTTTGTGGTTATTGTAGTAAAACCAAGGTTATTTTTCTAAGGTAAGGTTAGGGTTAGGTTTAAGGGTAGAGGTTAATGTAAAGTGTCTGTAGGACTCTAAATAAACACAATAAGCACACTGCAGTGATGCCAATATACTGCATGTTACTATTTAAATATGGGTGCAAATAGTATCTGACACTATTTGCACTGGGGTGTAAATAACATATCCGATTAATTGCACTAAGGTGCAAATAGCATCGGTCAAAAAATTACCACCCGTTTGATCATCCACCAGGAAAAAAACATAAGTCTGATCCAATGCTGGGTAAGTTACACAAAAAAGGAATCCACCTCAAAACACTAACTAATTCCTTTACTTTTAAGTTAATTTCTAAAACACTTTTCACAAAAAAAAAAAAAAAATTCCACTCAGCAAATTCAAAATTATATCTATATTTCCTATAGTTCATAGTCGCTGTAACGATTTGGAGGCAGTCAAGGCAAGGATGAAGGCGAGGAGTAGGACCCAAGTGCAGCTTTATTGAAGATTATAGGTGAAACAAGAACAGGACAAGGACATGGAACAGGGACAGGCTATGGCTTGGACTAAGGCTAGGACTAGACAGACTGGGCTAAGGCTAAGGAACATCGGGGTGACATCAGGCAGGGGTCAGGGTTACAACACAATACTTGACCAGGTACAAGGGAAACATGAGGACTTAAATACATGAACAGGGGAAACAACAGCCAATGGACAAACAGGATAATAAGGTGATTAACTAAAGCCAATGACAAAACTAGAACTGATAATAAAGCAATCAAACAATAAACCAATGAAAACCAGACACATGAATAAGGAGGGAAAACAGGACATGACAAGACTGGGAAACAGGAACATAAGAATGGTTTCAAAATAAGAGTGCATCAACAAAAGACAATATGGAGTGTAACAGGTGCCAGAAACTTAAGAGTGAAGGTACATAAACAAGAGACAACATGGAACGTTACAGGAGCCTCCCTCTAAGGAGCGGATTCCAGACGCTCCTAACAAAACAAAAAAGGAAAGGCAAACAAGAAGCACAAGGGGGCACAGAGAAACAAGACAAGGACAGGGAGACCATAACAGAACAAGAGGGCGGCTAGGAGCTCTAGGAGGACAGGCAGATGCCCAGGGGTCCAAGGGGACGACTTCAAGGCAGGGACCGGGTCAGGAAATCTGGGAGGCAGCTGCAGGGTAGAGACCGGGTTAGAGGGCCTGGTAGGTGGCCGTGGGGCAGGGACCGGATCAGGAGGCCTGGGAGAAGGCCTCTGGATGGGGACAGGAGGCCTGGGAGTAGGCCTCAGGATTGGGACTGGGTCAGGAGGCCTGGGTGAAGGCCATAGGATGGGGACAGGAGGCCTGGGAGAAGGCCACAGGACTGGGGCAGGGCCAGGAGGTCTGGGAGAAGTCCACCGTCTGGGACAAGAACAGGAGGCCTGGGAAGATGCAATAGGACTGGGTCAGATGGCCTGGGAGGAGACTCAGGGGAAGCGGCTGGAGCCGCGGAAGGCTTTGTAGGCGGAGCCGAGGAGGACTCCAGGGGCGGAGCCATGGTAGGCGGAGACCAGGGGGACTCCAGGGATGGAGTCATGGAAGGCAGAGACCAGGTTGGTTCTGGAGGCGGAGGCTTGGAAGGCTCTGGAGGCTTGGAAGGCCCAGGTGACTGAGGCATGGAAGGCTCTGGTGACAGAGGCATGGGAGGCTCTGGTGACAGAGGCATGGGAGGCTCTGGTGACAGAGGCATGGGAGGCTCTGGTGACAGAGGCATGGGAGGCTCTGGTGACAGAGGCATGGGAGGCTCTG